>WTSP01023920.1:43657-66308 GCA_025331215.1 Actenoides lindsayi
CAAGCTAGCTATAGTGGTAGTAAAACAGATGTAGAGATAAAGTGGATGAGGAGGGGGGGGGGGGGGGGGGGATGGGGGGGGGTGGGGGAAGGGTTTTTGTAAAGAATGCAACATGCAAGTACCACACACTGTTTCAATTTTGCACAAAACAAATGATTGCAGGAGGACCAGGTAAAATTCCCAGGAGTGAAGCATGTTGGCTCTGCAGCTTTTCCTGGTGGCCAGCATGCCCTGGGCGATGTGGGGTCCTGGCCAGCACTTGGAGTAGGTTCAGTACATGGACACAAGGGATTGTGAAGGCTGGACTCCATCACGTTGTCATCCAGGTCGCAGTGTTAGGAAGATTATTTACTTGAGTAACTCAAAGGTTACATCAGCACCCTGCCTAAGCATGTGGGACAGCTGCCTTCCAAGCTCGCGTGGCCTGTGTGCTTTGGGAGAGTGGATCTTACAGTTGTTCGGGTTCTCATCGGACCGGTTGGAGCAGGATTGGGATAACTCCACGTGAAATGGCAAACAGTCCAACTCCATCAGTGCCTGCCTATACCCAAAGCCCCCCCCCCAGTTGAGTAGATGGTTGCCATTTGCTCTGCTTTGTCTGAACAAACGATGGTAATACACTTGTCAAAAGGTAGTTGAGCACGTGAGGGGAAACAGAGGTGGGGTTAAGAGGGACTGGAAAGAGGAAGCTGTGCTCTCCAGGACTTGGAGTTAACAGTTATTGCAGACCTCAAGCACATTACCTTCTCGTGTGTCAGGCTTCATATGCCAAGGGAGTTTGCAGGTTTTTATTTTTAAGAGGGAAAAATCCACAATCAGGCCAATGCAGTTCCATTTTCAATTTTTTTTTTTTTCCTTAGGTCTGCTTCCCATCTGTGCTTTAGCAATGGGACTGCTGGTATTTCTTAGAACTAAGAGTTCAACTGGATGGCTGTGGAGCAGACACACCTATATAAGGAGAGGTGTATACCCCTCTCTTGTGTAATTGATGTAGCTTGATCTTTGGAGCACAGTCAGAAGCCAGACTGAAGGAGAATCTTTGGAGTCGTAAGGAGAAACGTGAACGTTTTGTTTGTTATGGCACAGGTATTGCTTGGAGTGTTTAGTTGGAAATTCAGAGCAATTACCTCTCTCACAGATGGGTTAAACAGCTCATAAAATGCTGTATTTCACAAGGAAGGAAGGTAAAAGGTGGTGTGAGTTGTGATTGGTTTTGGTTTTTTTGTTGTGTGGTTATTGGGGTTTTTTGTTTGTGTTTTTTTGTTTTGTTTTGGTTTTTTTAAGACTCCCCCAAGTTTCATCCTTCAAGAGAAAACTGTGGATTGCAAAGATCTTAGGATTGTGTTTCTGGGGAGTTGTTTTGCCTAATGGAGTCACGTAGCAGCAGAATGCCTTCCTAAAGTCGACTGGCTATTAAGGCTTCACCCCTCAAACAGTCTTTGTAAAGCCTCTGAGAGCAAGGTCAGCTGCAGAAGGAGGTGCTGCAGCAGAGTCTGCGAGCGTAGAGGGATGTGTTCTCAATAGGACCACTACACTGGATGCCTGTAGGGCCAGAAGTAGTTTATAACAGGTCTGTGTGGTACTAAAATGAAATAAAGAGCAGTATTAACTTGGGTGTAAGGGCTAAGAGCACTGGCATCCCGGACAAAGGCAGGCAGGAAGTTTACTGGTGTCTGAGAAAAGCATGGCACATATCAGAATGGGAGTTGGCAGGAAGGAGCTTTGGGATACCTCTGTAACAGTACCAGCAGAAGTGGCAGTCTCCATCCTGGATCATCCCACGTTCACTCCTCGAAGGGTGATTGTAACCTGGTCCTACACAGCACAGAACTATTACAAAAACACAGTACTCCACCTGCTATTCTTAACCCAGTCAGTCTCTCTGTTCAAGAAGTTTGTGTGTTCCAATAAAAACAACCTAGCTGTGCACTTTTCTGTAGCTCTTGCTGAGAACTCTTCCCAGGTTGGCACCTGAATGCCTTACTCTCAGCAGTCAGAGGCTTGCTTGCTCTGTGTGCAGGTTATTGCCATAGAATAGTTAGGACCTACAGCTTCTTTCCTCCCCCATTAAATAGTGGCCTTGTTCAGTATATTTCTTTTTAAAAATTGCTTACTGTTGGAAGCAATGAAGCACATTCTGGGGTTTCGATGGTTGGGGGACTCTGGTGATGGTTCCATATAAGATGGGATCTTATTACTTGCTGTATTCTTAACTTCTGCTAATAAAAGAACCAAATGGATTATTGTCTAGTTTGGGTCTTTCTGTGCTGCGTGTGAAGCTTGGAAGAGCTGCTCTCATTCTCTTCCTTCCCAACCCTTACAGGCAACGCTTTGTAGGTAGAAGACTTCTGGTGCAGAAACCAATCTGATACCTAAAGGCTTCTTTACGTGTGGTTGAATCAACGCTCCTGCTTTGCATCCTCGGGCAAAAGCCAGTGGGTGGAGGAGTTCGTGCAACTGAAACATCAGTTCTGCTCTGTGGCCTCCTCTTGATGTCCATAATTCACATCAAGTGTGTGCCTGGTCTTGCCGTAAGATTTCAGTACAGTCTGGTGCATTTCAACATCCCAGCAGCCAAAGGTGTCCACAGACCTCACTGCCTCTTAGTTGCAGCAGTATTCTCCAGGGAGATTTGTTTTTCCAAAGGCTGGGCTTTTATTCGATGCCCAGTGAAGCTGCCAGTTGTAGTATGGGGCTGATAGTGGTGTGAGGGAAAGAGGTGGTGTCGGGTGCCTCTGGTGCCACTACTTTGTGAAGCTGCTTCTCCCAAGAATTCCCCTGACACACAATTATTCTGTACTGGCAAAGAAGGAAGAGCCTGGGACGACAAGTGTCCTGTCCCTTGTCTGCTCATACTTGATCTCTGTCATATTTTAACAGTAACCCGAGGACAAAGTTGGATTGGTCTTGCTGCTGAGTTTCATCTTTTGTTTTGGAAAGCTGAGCTGAAGCCAAGCTGTAGAGTGCAGCCATAAAGCTGCAGCGTGGTCTCGGGGCTGGCTAACCCCTGTCGGGTCTCTCTGTCCCCCAAGCCTCCACCTGAACCTAGGTGAGTGATCATTTCAAAGGTTATCAATTTTAGCATGTTCAGAGGTGCTAATTTTCAGTGGCTCGGTTTTCCAGTTGCTCATCTTGCAGATTTTAGAGCAGACTGTGTACTGACTGTCCCCTTCCTCACTCCACTTACCTCTGTAGGCTGGGTGACAGGCAGACGGGGACAGAACAAGGTGGCCAAGGAGTCAAACTGCGTGGAGCATCGTGGGAGGAACAGAAGGTGGGATTTGTGGACAGTATTAGAAAGCCAAAGGTGAAGCATTGGGGTGAGAGCTTGCAAGGAGGAAAATGGACAAGAGGGGCAGAGAGTGCAAAGAACAAGAATTGCTGGGGGGAAGAGGGTGGGTGCTAGAGATCTTGGGTGGTTGTGGGTAAATCTGTAGGTGAGTTGAGGTTGAAAAGAGATCTTCAGGAGGTCTGTACTCAAATTCCTCGTGGAGGGGAGATGCCTCCCAGCCTGTACCCATGTAAGGGATTGGTCATCTCCCACTATGCAGGTTAGGGGTGGGAAGGAGTGGGATTTGGCTGGGGAGGGAATGGGGCTGGTGCTGACCAGAACAGCCCTGTGCCTGGAGTGTGGCCTCCTGCTCCTTCATCGCTGTTCCTCAGCTGTCAGCAAACGTTTGTGAACTGCTTGGGCCAGATATGCCTAATCCTCCTCTTGTGCTGGCTCACACCGAGTCTGGGCATCTACAGCTGTGCTGTTCATCACTTACTTGACTCAGGATACCTGTTTTGCAGTGATTTGTAAGAGAGCCAGCTCCAGTAAACAACCTGTGACAGCTTGAGGTCTCAGAACGAAAGTTTTATTTTTCTTTTTTTAAAGGAAAGCAAATTCCAGGAATGTGGAGAACTTTGGACTCTGGTTACAAGCGAATTGCATCAAAAGAAGTTGCCTCATTTGAATATGAATTGGGTTTATTCTGTTTTCAGAAAGCAGAGTGATACTTAAAAATTGTCTGGGCAGGTGGAAATTTTGTGCCCTACCTCTTCTGCATGTAGTCTGGCCAGGCTTTGCCCTGTCCCAAGAATCACTTGCTACATTCATGGCAAAGGGTGAGCTTACCCTGAGTGTGGATTGAAGTACTGCAGTCGAGGGGAACAGGTAAGGACACCGCCTAATGCCTTAAGGAGCTGGAAATAAATGAAGCGTAGGATTACGAGCTGAGTTTTGGGTTTGGTTGAAGCTATTGGAGTCTTCCCTGCAAAACTGAGTTTTTGTTTCCTTCCCCACCCTGTGTGGCACCAAGCAATATTTGTAACCCAAACTTTCTCGCTGGTCAGCGCTTCTGTATTTGTTTGGGGTGCCCAAGGTGAAATCCTCTCAGTTGGTTTCCAGGAGTGTTGAGCACTGATGTGCTTTGAATGAAGTTCCCTAAAAAGATCAGCTCCTTTGAGAGATGATGTGTGTTTATTCCAAGGTCCATATTGCTCTTTATGAAGAAGGAATACTGGCCTCAAGCTCCCAGCACTGTCCAGCACATCACTCCTGACCCTCTTTGGCTATTTTAAGGGTGAGCCGTGTAGGAAAAGCACAGGAGGAAAACCCCTGCCCTGCATCATCTGGGCAGTGCTGCAGTTCAGCTGCTGTGAGAGAACCACGGCATAACCCATTCCTTGCTCACTCTCAGGAAGGCAGGCTCCTTGGGGAAGGGTGATGGGATGTGAGCCTGGCACTCTTGTCTGTGGGTAAGGGGATGATTTGCCTCCTTGGTCTTATTTCTGGCATTTCCTTCACCTTTGCCCTTCCCTTCTCTAGTAAGGAGGAGTTGTTCATGTTTGAACAACAGAGCTATTGTTGTTTCTGAGCTGGGAGGTGTTTGCATTGGAGATTCATGGTGATCTCACTTATTAGCAGCCTCATCTCTATAGTGGTACAACCAGGCACAGAGGCTCTTCACAGTTGGCATAAAACCTGAGCCAGTCTAGCTGTAAATGAGATGGGAAAATCATGGGCCTGGCTGGCTTCCCAGAGCAACAATGCATTTCCCTAACAGAGGCAAATGATGCTCAAACCAGCTCTGGTAGCTATCTTGTGTTTTCATCTCTAACCGTGCCCAACCTGTGCATGTGGTTTGAGGTTTGCTGTAGTGCTGGCTGGCCCCGAGCTCCCCTCGACTGAACAGGTTGTTGGCTGCAGGCAGTGCCAGGCTCTGGGGCTGCTGGCTGGGACAGAGGCAGGCTGGGACAGCTCTCCCCACTTGCAACGGGAACAGCAGGGGCCATGGAGGTGACAGCTGCTGCTGGGATGGAGAAATGGGAAGCCATCCCATCCTGGAGGGAGCAGCTGCTGCCACCACCTCCCTTCCTGCTCCTGGCCACGGTGGCCAGCCCAGGGCTGTGCTCTGGCTCTGGCCCAGCTCCCCCGTCTCACTGCCTGCAGGAGCAGCCGGGCTGGATTTGCTGCCTTTGCTTGCCAGCTTTGAAGCGATGCTATGTCCCTCGGAGCTGGGCAGGAGGGGGGTGGCAGCAGGCTCCAGCCCGCTGCCAGGGGCTGGCTGCATGGCACTGCAGAAAGGTGCTGCTGGCTGAAATTTGGATGAGCCAAACCAGCCTGAACCTTTGGCTAGTGTGTGACTTACAGCATCAGTGTATTCACTCTCAGTCTGGGGGCTTCCCTAGCGCCTCCCTGTCCCCTGCCCTGCTAGCTCTTGGTGTGACAGTGGCCCCAGGAAGGCTGGCAGCTCCTGCCACCATCCCTGCAGCCTTTCCTCAAGGAGGGCTGAGGAAAGGGCCTCTGTGCATCCCTGTGTAACACCAGCAGGAAGGACAGTGGTGGCTGCCTGGACCCAGAAGAGCCAGATGAGGGGTGTGAAGATGGGGCTCGGTGCATAGCCCTCTCCTGCTGCCCGTGGAGGCCTGCCTGGGGAAAGGCGGGGTGCTGGGGCTCCCAAAATGCAGCAAGCTAAGCAGGAATTGCTGATGAAATTTCCTGCAGGGCTCACGGGGTATTCAGTGAAGAAACATGCTTGGTGGCATTCAAGTTGGGCTATTAGAGCTTGTCATATGCCGATGACGAGCTGCAGTGCTTCGGCTGATGTCATGGGAGGTAATGACAGCAGTGTTTGCTGGGCGAGTGGCAGGAGATGTAAAGGGCCCTTTGTAGTGCGGGCAGAGGTTGTGTAAGGGACCTGCAGCTGAGACAGGTCAGAGGCCTGGGGAACAACCTGTGCCCCAAGGAATGGGGAAACTCCCCAGTGTCCAGTGGGGTGGGAGCAGCAACACCCGCTAGTGAGGGTCCAGATGGTGATGGAGTTGTTCTGCACGTGGGAGTTTGATGTTCCTTCCCTGCTTGTTTTCAAAAAAGCTGCTTTATCCAAAAGTCCTTGTTGTACCTGGCTGCCCTCAGCGCCCCCTCCCCTGCAAGCAGAGGCCTGGCAGAGCCCAGGGTTTCTGTGCTGAAAGTACTACTGGGCTTAAGCAGCAGAAAAAGCATTCTGGAAAATAATCTGAGGAGCTTGAGTTTGAGCGGTGTAAACCAAGCAAGACTGTGGCACTAGTCCTTTGCCGTGGCAGAGAAGGGCACCCTCCTCTTAACCCACTTGGAGCGCCCAGCTCCTCGCTGTGACCGCTGCCATCCCCGGCCTGGGGTGTGCCAAGCTCTGGCTAAGTATCAGCTGACTCAAACCAGCCTGCTGAAAAGCTGCTGCTTTTGTGCCCCCTCCCAGCTGCAAACGGCTGCTGCAAGTCCCGGGCTCATTTCCTTACTATTTTGTAGCATGAAGTCATCCCTGTCTGGCCATACTTGAAGGTCTAGTCATGTGTCTGCTCTGTCCCAAGGCATAAGGCAAGCAAGGGAGGGCATGTGTATGGAATGCTGGGCAAGGCGCGTGTCCCTGCCCGCGGCTTGGGCACCCTGGGTGACCGCCACGGCATCCGGGGGGGAGCCAGGCTTACCTCAGCCTGCACTGACCTGTTACTGCAGCCTGCACGGGCTGTAATGGAAGCATTTCAGGTCCCTTCCCAGCATCCTCTCCAGCTGCCTGGGAGGAAATCAGCTACAGATTTAGGGCTTGTGAAGCCCCTGGGTTGTGTGGCAGGCAGTCGAGTGGCCCTGACAGACACCTCTTACCGCAGAGCATGACTCGTGACTTTTCTCCTGTTGAGTCTTGCCTTAGTAGAGTAAAGCCCCATGCCCACAGCTTGCACGCTTAGGGGGTGGATGGGATCCTGCAGGAGGTGCAGCTGTGATTTACAGTGCTGGATTAGGATGGCCGCAGGATACTGCTCATCTGGAAGCGAGAGATTGCTCCTCTCACAGCTGCTCTGCTGCTGGTCACATTCTCTGGCCTCAGATTTCTGCTTTTTCTGACCTATTTTTGCCTGCTGTGACCAGCACATGGCTGAAAAAGTTGGGAGCTAGAGCAGCTGCTTTTCCTGGGATTGCTTTTTCTTTTTTTTTCTTCTCACTGTAGGGCTGTGAGCCATCTCTGGTCAAACAGAGCACATGGTAGAATTTGCTTAACCCCATCCTGGAGACCAGAAACAGGGAGGTGTGCCTGGGTTCTGCTTTGCTGGCAAAAACCAAGCAAGCCGTTTGCCTTCCAAGGCTAAAATCATACCTAGGTGCAGCTTATCCCATGGTGGGTCAGCAGTGCTGTGGGAGGAGAGGAGTTGTGTTTCCCACCTAATAAATGTCTGAGACATAAACCTCAGCTACAGCAGCAAGATCTTCTGGAGCAAAACTGGGTGCTGCAGTCTGCGTGTGCTGGTACCCTGGGGAGCGCTGGCACGGACCCCCTGGGAGCTGCTGGGACAAAACACACGCCCCGGGCTTTCGAGGGCAGCTGGGCAGGGGGCCCAGGGGAGCTCCCCTCTTCCTCGCTCCCTGCTGTGAGCTGGCAGGGGGGTCTATAAAACACACTCCCTCCCTGAGCCGTGAGGAAGGGTCTGCCTGGCGCTGCCCAAATGGTGCTGCTGGAGCTTCCCAGGGACCTTCCCCATCCTCCCGCACGGGCCCTGGGTGAGGAGGGTTGCCGAGGACATCCCTACCAGGTGTCGGGGCACGGTGGGAGCAGGCAGTGCAGCCCAGGGAGGAGGCACGAGGAGATGTCCCCCTCCACGGCCCTGCGGGCAGAGGCTGGGCAGCTGTGCTGCGGGAGTGGGGCACTGGCAATGAGGGACTGTGGGGTCCTGCTTTGCCCTCACTCCCTTGCAGGGGCTGCTCTCCTCTGGAGGCACACCAGAGCATCTCCTGAGCATTAGTTGCCATCCGCTTTCATGCCCCAATCCCCAGCTCAGACCCTGCAGCGTGGGTGGGACTGGAGCTGTTTGCTGCGTGGGGCACGGGGACACTTGGAGCAGCTGGTGATGGCTGGAGGAGGCAGCACAGGCTGCCAGGTTGGGACTCGTGGGACCGAGGCCTCCCAGGCTGAGGCGAGTGCTTGGCATCTGCTGCCAGCCCCGGCAGGGCCCAGCTGAACCAGCCAGCCAGGCCCACAGCCCGGCTCTCGCTGCCCGGCCGGTGCCCGGGAGGCCGTGACACGGAGGCCACGGCAGCTCCTGGAGCAATTCCTTTCGCTTTAGCCGGCTGCACCCCAGAACCAGCTGCACGGAGGGAGCCATCATCCTCCTGCTGCTCACTGCAGCCACTCCTCTGCGAGTTCAATGGGATATCAGGCAGCACTTCCTGACAGAGGGTGAGCAGACATTGGAATGGGCTGCCCAGGGAGGTGGGGGAGTCACTGTCCCAGAGGTGTTTAACGAAAGGCTGGATGTGGCACTTAGTGTCGTGGTCTAGGTGATGTGGTGGTGTTGGGTCATAGGCTGGACTTGATGATCTCAGAGGGCTTTTCCAGCCTCAGTAATTCTGTGATTCAAGTGGTGCAAGTGACTCCACAGCCCAGCTCCCAGCGTGTGCGCGGGTTTTCAGTCAGGGCAAACGTCCACCCTAAATTTTGGGTTCAGGAACAATCCAATTCTCACCCCTGTCCTGTTCTCTCCAGTTACAACCTATGCACAAACTCTCCGAGTCAGCTAAGCCGGTTACAGTTCACGTCTTCGCGCTCTCAGTGCAGTTCTCTTTACAGGACCATGGTTATTGTGGGTTAACACACCTGAAGTCAAACATGGTTCGTATGCAGCAGGGCAACGTGTACTTTTATATGTTTGTTGGGTTGGTTTTTTTAAGCTGAGATAGGACTGCTAATCCTTTCTGACAGGGAGGTCACCCTTGCGAGCGGTGCCCCGGGAGGGCAGGCGCAGGGAGCTGGGGGAGCTGTGCCAGCCAGCAGGGGATGCCCTGAGCCGGTGGCTCCTCCGCAAGCGGCTTCTGACTCCTCAGCCTTGACAGCAGCCCCTGTTCCCTCCCTGCTGCCTTCATTTTCATCAGCTGCTTCTAGCTCTGATAAGGTCACTGCATTTGAAGCCTGGAAACCATCTCCACCTCTCCATTCACTTCCAGTGCTGCAGTTGTTCCTCGCCTCTTTGCCCTAGCACAGCCTCCAGTGAGGCAAAACCTGCCACAGCAGGAGCCGTGGTGTCCTAAAAGGTCCCCAGTAGGACCTGATTGCGAGGGGTGCTGTCCCCTTAGTGTCAGGGGACACTGGTGGCAGGAGGAGCAGCAACCCTACAGACCCTAACACATTTGGTGTGCATTTGTGGGCTCCTGCTTGTGCGGGGAAGGGGGCGATGCTGGTGTGAGGATAAAACCCATTCCCATAAAACTGTCTTTTGCAGCAGCTGAACGTGGACCTAACACCAGTGGCATGGCTTGGTGCCTCAGAGCCTGCAGCTCCACAGGGCTAGCACGGGTGGAGGGCAGTGCTGGAGGCAGCACTGCTCACCAGGAAGCAAGCAAGGAGAGGAGGGGGTGGGTGCTTGCCCTGCAGGAGGTGACATCTCAGTGTGATGAGCCAACAGCCAGGCCTGGAAGGGTGCAGGGGGCTCCCCAAGTTGCTTACCACCTAGAGGTGGGCAGGGCAAGGTTCTGCTTTGCTGTCCTGCTAGCCTGCTCCCTTGGTGTCAACCACAGTGTACCATGGGTGCTGGAGTAGCTACAGATGAGGACAGTGCAGAGTTCAGGGTGAGATCCTACTTCTGGCTGTGGCAACCCTACCTCTGGCACATAACCTGCTGGCACTGCGACCCCCACCCTGCCTCAAAGGTGACAGAGAGCTGTGGGCTGGGGGGTGCAGCTGGTTGGTTCACAGCATACCCTGCATGGTCAGAGGCTCTTCCTCCTGTAGCTCCAGTAAAAACTGTGGTGCAGTGACCAGGAGCAGTTCTTGGCATCCCCATGAGTTGCTGGCACATCCCTGATGGCCAAGCCACCACAGCTGCATTTTCTATCCCTGCAGGTTGGGCAGTGAGAGGTGTTTCTGGGATGTAGTGTAGGGCTGTGATTAGCACCAAACATGACATGCTGAAGCTTAAGTATCTATTTAAAATATGCCATATATTTGTTTTTAGCGAGGTGGTATGGAGCAGTTCATACAAAAAAATGTAATGTAATGTTGTCTGTAAAGCTCTGTGAGAAATGGTCCAAGTCCACCAGCTGGCAATGCCAGGCTCAGGGGGCTACTTGCCCTGGGATAACCAAGAGCAGCTTCAAGGAGCAGGGCAGCGCTGCTCCGGGGGAAAAAGTGCCTGTTTCCTAGCTGCTTCTGCAATGAAACTAGCAGGCAGCAGGAAACGTACCCCCTCTTTTGGTGGGTCATACATAACCCCTTCCCAGAGGTACAGTCCACATCTAAATAAGAATCTGGCTGCTGTGCTAGCAGTGTTAGGAGGGGGTCTCCTCATCAGAGCTGGTGTAGCTTCAGCTAGCTAGTCAAGCTGTGCTACTTCCCACAGTCCAGTCGCATGTCAAGTTAGTGCAGTTCAGGTTAGGTGCAAAGTCCTGCCCCTGGGGTCCCAGCTGAGGTCCATCCCCAAGACTAGGAGATATTGCCTCTCCCCTGGGAACCACTAAGGGGCCTGTTCTGGCAGGGCTGTGCCTGGGCTGCTCCAGACCCAGGTGTTCAAAATACCGGCAGCTCGCACCGAGGGACAGGCAGACAGCGTTCCCTGCCCCTCCTGCTCTCCTAAGGCCAGATGTGCCTCACCAAGCCCTCTGCCTCCTGGGGCCAACTACCCCGAAGTGGCTCCATGGGAAGCAGGGTGATGGTGAATTGCCAGCCATGCATGGATGACCTCAGCCATCCCAGCTGTGAGCTGAGGGCCGGGAGGAGAAGCTTGGTAGATGGTGTGCCAGGAGCTGACTCTGATGGTCCTTGCACAGGACTTTTGCTATGAGCCTTTGAAGAGGAAGCAGCTTCTACTGTCATGCTGGACCTTGAAGGACGCAGGATGCCAGCAGCAGCCTGATCCTCCCCGGTCTCTGCTGCACGAGGCGCGTTGCGGGCAGCGTCACCGTTGCAGGCAGTGTCACTGCAGGAGCAGGGCCAAGGGCAGGAGGAGCAGCATTGGTGAGACAGAGACGTCAGCAGCACCACCACAGTCTTGGGCATTTTCCTGGGAAATGGGAGAGAAGTCATCAGCTTGTTTACTGCCAGGATGGCTGCCAGCTGCAGCTCTGCCCTCCCCTCTGGAAGAAAGATCACTGGATAGAAAGGAAGGGACTGGTTTGATGCCTGTGAGCCATGGCAGCCACCTGCGAGCTAAGAAGCCACTCACCTCCTTGGCTTTTGCCATGCTCTGCCCCACACCCTGAGAGCCGTCCCTTGGCTTTGGAGATTACAGCAGGATCAGCTTCCACCTGCACATCCCTCCCACAGCTTCTTCCAGAGTCCCCGGTCACCGTGTCTGCATCTGACCCCAGAGGGTATGGGCAGGCAGCTGGGCTGCCTTGTGCTCTATACGAAGGCACCTGGACCAAAGTCCTGCCAGCCTGGCAGGCAGAAGAGCTGCCTGGTTGCACCAAGCCCATGTTGCAAAGGCTGGGGCCAGGAATCAGGACCCTTCCAGCAGGTGAAGCCCCTGAAGAAACCCAACAACCCTCTGATGTCTGAGCTCAAGCCCTTCCCAGGCATCACTAGCGTGACCGTCCTCCTGCTAGGAAACCCCTTGGGGAGTCGCATGGCTGTGTCTGGGTCCAGCCAACGGGATGGGCATACAACGGATGAAACGCAGGGGTGCCAGAGGAGACGTGTGTGCATGGGTACAGGCAAGCCCAGGGTGAAACCCAGCCGTGTGCACACCCTCCCTTCCATGCTGGCCCAGGGTACCTCAGGATGGAATGCGTGGCATGAGTCTGGCCGCCGCCTCAGCTTCTGGGACCGCATCCGTTCACACTTCACGGAAGCGTTATGTGCAAGGCTGTTAAGGACAAAGGCAGCAGCAGGCAGGGAAAGGGAGGATTAGTGCTGCACAGACCCATGGGCCCCTGATGCAAGTCATTTAGGTGTAACTGCACAGACAGGGAAACACAGCAGGGAGGACAGGGGGAGGGCAGGTCATCCTGCATGGGCTGGAGACACCTCCAAGGGCTAGAAAGTGTCGAGGAACAATGGGCAGCTGAAAGTGGCCAAAATGCATTGGAGAGAGCTCAGCTTCACATCAACAAGCTGCTCCACATCACTTTCCTTACGTGGAGCAAGAGATGAGGACCCAGCAGAGAAGAGTTACGGAAGCACCCGGGAGCAGCGTTGGAGAGCCAGCCCAGCTGCACCCACCCTACCAGTGACCCTTTTTTCTGGCTTGTCCCACCCTCAACCTCATACAGGGCATCTGACATGTTGACTGGTGGATGTTGGCTTCCTTTTGGGGTGCTGGAAGGCAGAACCGTTACCTCTTCTCCACCGCCCCACAACCCTACCCCCTCCACGTCGCTCTCCTTAGCTTTCCATGCCTGTGGCAATTGCCCTGGAGCACATTTTGCACACTGGCAAACGTGGAGATGAAAGGGCTCGTGGAGCCGTGTATCGCTGTCGCACGTGGAAGGATATATTTGACCTCTTTGGCATCCAGCAGGACGGGTGGGAAGACACTGCAGTCGCAGACAGCATCGGTGACGAGGAGCAGCAGGTTACTGCTGGTGATCTGCTGTGCCACAAACATCCTGTAAGAGAAGAGCGGGCGGGAGAAAGCACATCCCTCCCACGGCAAAGGAATCCCAAAGAAACAGAGATCCTTGGAAACGGGACGTCAGCAGAGAGCGGGAGAGACCCATCGAGCAGCTGTGTGCGTGGGGGAGGTGGTGTTAGCACACCTTTTTTTTTTTGGCCTCAGGAAGCTCTGAACTGCCTCAGATGTGCAACTCCATGCTAGGCACAAAAGCCAAAATCAAACCCACCCAACCAACAAAGGAAACCCACCACGAGCCCTCCCCAGATGGGACAGCATGTGACAGCAGACGACACCTGAGAGGCCTGGTTTCATCTGGCAGCGTGCCCATTCAACATATCCTTGTCTGCACACATACACGACACGAGGCTGTGTGTACGACGTGGTCTTGAGAGGAGCAGAGTGTCGCCACATTTCGTGTGAACGGAGTAAGAAACGGAGGAGCCCAGTAGCACTGCATGTTACGCTGGTGTGATGGGACCGACCGACTGGTGCTTGGCCTTGCCTGCTGCCAGGAAGAGCACACCATTTGACTTCGCAACCGCGATTTCGCCTGTCCCTTCCCCTTCCTGTCGGACCAGCAGGCTGCAGCAAACGGCCGGTGACCAGCACAGCTACGTGCTGGTGGGAATGTCTCTGGCTGTCAGCATCTGCCCCAGGACACGCACGGCAAGCCCTGGGGCAGCTCTGCTGCCCGGCCGTGCGGGTGGTGGGTGCCGGAGGACTTGTGTGAGCAGAGCAGGATGAGGGTGGGCACACGTGTTTTGGCCGCAGGCAGGGTTTCGTCCATCAGCGAGTGTGCACGTGGGGGCAGCTGTGGCCCCTGGGTTTGCACGGGGGCACCTGCGCCTCTATGGCACCCATGGGTGAGCAGGGGGTGAGCGTCTAGGCATAGGTGCTCTGACGTCACCGCACGTGCCTGGGCATCTCTCCGGCATTTGCCACCTGCCAGGCTCGTGCCCTGCGGGCATTGTCTGCCCTCTGCCAGCACAGGGGCTGCTGCCACCCAAAGCTGTTGTCCTCCATGGCCTGCTTGGCAGGCTCTGCTGACACCAGGCACCCCCATGCAGCCCTGGGGCCGCTGGGCACAGGGCAAGCCAGGGACAGCAGGCTTGGCGTGCCTGCACTGGTGGCAGGGCTGCGACGCTCAGCCGGTACGTGGCTCTGCTCACACCACCTCTCAGCCAAGGGAAAGAGCTTCTGGATTAGAAATACAGGTTTGTGAGGATGTGCCCGCTGCACCGACCAGCCTGACCACACAGGAGGACCACCCTGTCTCCCTGGTTGTTCACCACCTAGCCTCGCTGCCTGCTGAGAGCCTCTGGGGACTTCTGTGCTCTCTTTTAGAGGTGTTGAATGTCACACACTGCAACACCACCGTTTCATCAGTATTCCCAGCTGATGCCTCCTTTGGGAGCTTTGACAAGCAGATTTTTTAACCCACAAAAAAATTCAGTAACCAGGATAGAGCTGCTCCCTGCACCAATCCACAACCCGACTTTTTCCACCCACCATTACCCTCGCTCCACTGGGAACTACTGTGGCTTCCAAAGCATGACCAGGAAAGCCTGCACCCCTGAGCAGGCCAGGGGTTGATGCTCCACAGAGCCTGGGTCACACGTCTCTGCTGAACACCTGCGTGAAAGATGCACAGGAGATGCACCCGAGATCCAGCAGCTGCCCCTGTGACTATGAAGGAGCCAAGCAGGACGCAGCTTATCGCACCCACACGATACTTTGCTGCCACCAGATCTGTGACCTTCTCTAAAACAATGTTTGGCAAGGCCTGGCTTTCCCAAAGCCACGCTGACTAGAGCAGGCTGTTTTCCTAACCTTTAAGCCTTTCCTGCAGTTGATCCAAGGCTGAAGTCATACTAGGTAGGTTTCGGTTGGGTTTTTGTTTGGTTTTTTTCAAGTGGGATTCCAGTCAGATCTCTGTGGACGTCTTATGGTAGGAAAAGCTGGGCCAGCGGAAACTCATCTTTCTGTCACCTTTCAGTGTGTGATTGCTGATGGTGCTGTGCAACCTCTGAACACAGCCTCTTTTTCACAGCGACTTTTCTGTTATTTTGGACTGTTCTTTCTCTTTTTTTTAAAGAGAAAATGGAAAAGCAAAAATCAGACCTGTGTTTTCATTTCTTTCAGTTTAACACTTCCTTTTCTTCCCCCCTCCCTGCTTTTTTTTTTTTTTTCCTGTAGAAAAACAGAAAAGAGGGAACCTAAAAAAAAAAAAGAAGGAAAAGGAAAGGAAAGCTGAAAGCATTGCAAAAAAGGAAAAATTTCTAAGGAGAAAACTTTGGCCAGAAACATGAAAAAAAACCAGAAAAAGTTCCTTTCTGAAATCTGTGGAATGGAAAAATAGCTATATATATACATATATATACACGAGGATTTAAATATATACACATATATATCTAAATGATCTTTCCTTTGTTCTACAGACACCTTTGGCTATTAACAGATGTTTTTGATTATTTTTTTTTTTTCTCCTTTTTTTATCAAGGAGCAACAGCTCGGGGACTGCACCTCCTCCTTGCCCAGCGTGGCCATTTAGCCCTGCTCTGTGGCCACAGGGGTGGCCGTGCCGTGAGCGCAGCAGCAGGGGCCTCTTCTGGGGTTGCTGTTGTCACCAGTGGGCTGGGGAGAGAAAGGGAAGCCGCGACTCTTACTTCTGACAATCTCCGCACTCGATCAGCCCGTTGGTCTCCTTGATGGCCGGCTCGTACACGAAAACGGGGTACTCGGTGTCGCAGGGCTGCAAGGTGTCCTGCTTCTTGTGCCTGTGAGCTGGGAGGAGACAAGGGGAGAAATGAAGGGCGGAGGACTGTGCAGGAGCGGTCTGCACTGACGTGGACACGTTTAAGAGTGGTGACCTAGGATGGAGGAGCAGCCCTGAGCGTGTGTGCCCACCACAGCGGGCAAGAGCGGGTGCCTGCCAGAGAAGGAGCAGGAGATGCTGCAGGAAGCAGCCAGGCAGTGAGCCCTGCTCCCACTAGGTGGTGTGGGAAACCCGGCCTATGTGAGCGATGTGCCCAACATTGCCCCTCGCCTTTCCCCAGCAGCCACAGCACCCCAGGGACCCCCGTGGCCACTTAGGCAGGGACGTTTGGGCACTGCTACCCCCTGTGTTCAAAGTGTGTGTGGGGGTGTCTACCAAACTGGCAGCGTTAATAAAGCCCCTCCTGCCTAACCCATCCCTGGTCCATGCACCTTCAACCATCCAAAGCTGTCACGGGGCTGGTCCTCAGTGCCCGTGCTGAGGGTTCTGCCCCTCTGAGGACAGTGTCCCTGGTGGGGTTCTCCATCAACTGCTGCTCCTCCCTGAGCCTTCTGACATTTCAGAGTGAGCCCACAGCGGGCAATTTTTGAGGGATTGAATATGTGTCGCATCGAAAAACCAGCAAGCAGTTTGGCCTGAGACCACAGGGAAGCAGACGATGGCTCTCGAGGACCAGCAGAGCCCCAGCTAACGCGCATCCACCGCAGAGGCAGGGAGCAGCTGCTCCGTCACTCACCAGTCCCACTCTGTGGGACTCCCAAACTAATTTGGGCATGAGGGGGAGCTGATCTGCCTTACTGAGCCTCCCTCGAGAAGCGAGGGCATCCATTCGGGGGTTTTGGCAAAGTCTGCTTTGCCTGAAACTACTGCCTCAGGCCTTTCTGACAATTGTTTTCTGCAGTTGGAGGCAGCAAACTCAGCTCCTGCCTCTGTAAGACACAGGGGAATGTCACCGATGGAAATGAGAGGCTTTGTTGCTAGGGCAGAGGTGGTTGCAGCTGAGACAAGTACCAGGCGTGGTTTCTACATCACCTTTGGGTCTGAGGACAAAAAAACCTCACTCTGCAGCCCTCCACCAATACAGCAGGGGGGTGGAAAGGGGGGCAGAGAAGAGAGTCCTGCCGTGGAGGACAACCAGCTTATCCCTTGCTGCAGCAGCGCTGCAGATTTACAGAAAAATGCAACAGCATGGGTTTTAATCAGTAACTGTGTGGTAAAAAGGCATCAAGAGGGCATCCTCGATGGGTAATTTGCATCAGCATAAACCCCTCCCTGAGAGCTATGGTCTTCTCTCCCCCAGCAGATGGAAAGAGGAGGCACCACCCCGCAGAGCTTGCCAGCTAAACAATGTGAATTGTGGAGAGAGGAAAAAGCAGATGATTTTTCTCCGATTTTTCTCTCCACCGTGGCAAGCCAGTGACACAAGATATCCATTCCGAGCCAGGATCTGTATCCCAGCGATACTTTCTCCAGGTGAATGCAATGGGTACTTGAACACCTCCCTGCAGCACAGAGTCCCCAGTAGTTGTGCCTTGTGCTTTTCTTCTGAGCTCTCAAACCATGTCACTCGCCAGGCAGCCTCCCACTTAAAGCCTCCTCGATGGTGGGACCCACCTTCTGGTATCCCAGTTAGGTTCATTTTGCACAGATCCTAAAGCACACAGGGCTTGATTTCAGCATCACGCCTTGTCCTGTGATCACCCTGGGTTCACTCTGTCATTTCAGTGTCCAGCAGCAACTCTGTCACCATTCGCCTGGCTGTGCTCTGTCACCATTCACTGTCCCTCTGAGCAAACCCTGCATTGCAGGAGCACAGGGGAGACTCTCCCATTTTTGCTACTGGAGAATGCCTCTGACTAGTACCTGTTACGGTGATAAACAGTCCTGAGGACATTCAGGGTGAGCAGCAGAAGACCCTGCTACTCAGGTGAATTTCAAAGATTTAGCCCTTTCTGATGAAGCACATAAAAATATCTCTATTTATGTTCTAAGGAGAGAAGCTGCAAATGCTTTCCAGCTCAGACCAGCTCCAGGGCTGGCAACTGTATCCTGGCCAGTGAAGTCCCTGATGGACTAAAGGAGTGTGAGGAACAGAGCGGGAGCCTTTTCCTTCAGCCTTAATTCACTATTGGCTGTACTAGTGGCTGGGAAAACAGCTCTAAATTCCGAAAGAGGTGGCCAGCCAAACATATTATAGGCCAAGGATGGACGTGAACCATCCAAGTCCCACTGTATTACCCCTGGATTTGTAGAACTGAGTAACTGGGGCTGTCACAGTTGCACAGCTGTCAGAGATGGACTGTGCCTGTTCAAGCTCTGAAGAACGGTTGTGATGACCCCAAAGGTGACCTGATAAAGTTGGGGCACAACTAATTGCAAGAATTTAGCATATTGCTCATGTGAGGAGTAGCAAAGGGTCCTGACAAAGCAGAGACTTCATCCAGGTCCTCATTTTGATCCTGTCCCTGATAGAGAATGACATCCTTCACTAGGTCCAGCTTCCTGGTGTACTCATCAAAGCAGATGGAGTTAAAGCAATATGGAAACCAGTGAAGGACGGGGTACAGGGAGGGGATGAATGAGACCACTGGCTTGGAAAATATGGGATGGAAGGAGGTTTGAGGCCTCCCCAGCTTCAGACAGTGTTGAATCAGGACTGACATGCTGGACTTGGTGGGCTTGGAGAATGGGGCTTGCAGGGGAAAGTCAACTAAAGACTTCACAATCTGCACCCAGGGTAAACCTGTCCAGAACAGCTTTCTGGCCTGACACAGCCACATGGACAAGAGTTGTACCTCGGTTCTGGACACAGGACTAGCCAGGCAACACTTGAGCAGTAATCCTGGGCCCAACTATGCCATGGCGGCAGTCACGGGAGCAGCCTGTGCATCTGGAAGTGCACCAGCTTTATTCCCCTCAGGGGCACTTTTGCTACTGGCAGTATGGGCCAAGTCACTCACAGAAGTTGTATTTCTGTTTGAGCCTTTCGCATGCTCTGGGTTAACTTCATCACGTGCACCAAGCCATGTTTTTTTAACCTCTGCTAAATTGGCACAAGTCCCTTGCACCAAACATCTTAAATTAGTTTCTTGGCACAGGCTAAATGAAAAGAAGCCACTTTAAAATCTCCTAACTTCTGCACAGAGACAAGACCTATGACAAAGATTATGCTTAAGCCTGCTGCCACTTAATTTGCTTGGAAGCAACGCAGCTGCAGCAGCATTGAGAAGTTCAGAGAAGCCCAGTAGCACGTACACCATCAGCAAAAAGCTTGGGCTGAGCCCCTGCACGCCCAGGCTGGACATCAAACTGTTATCAGCACTCCAAGAGTGAGTCTGGGGGTCAAGGATTAGTAAAGAGTCAGAGGCGCTGATAACAAATTCCAAACTTTATAGCAAAGAGTGAGTTAATTCCAGGCTGTCGTTGCTACCATCTGCACTTCCAGAAAGACTTTGTCAGACATTTGGCAACCAATCCTTCTGAGTAGCAAAGGCAGCTGCCATGCCTTGCTATGAACTATACAGCCCAGATTGTGAACTCTTCCCCACCAGCATAAATCACGCACCCAAGTTAGTGGATTTACTCTGGGACATGAGACAAAATTTGCCACTTAGTTACAAATACAAACCACAGAATCGAATCAATTATCTTACAAAATATCCTCTGTGCACATAACCATGCAGTCAAAAGGAAACTTGGGAGCTACAGAATTCTAGAAACAGTCCTTTCCAGGCTGCATGCATGGAGGGATTTTTGGTTTAATTAAAAGCTTTCAAACCTGTGGTGATGGCCATAAAAGCAGAAGCCCTTACAAACACAGAGAGGAATGAGATGCTGAGAGCAGTGAAAAATCTGTGGCAGGAAATGTGTCTTCTCACCACCTCTGAAAAGCAGATTTGCATGATGCGTGCAATCTGAATATATCATGCCCATACTCCAATAGCAAGTCTTGCCTTCCCAGCAAGCAAGAGAACTTTGGAAGCAGAAATAGGCTCAGTGCTGCAGACTCAGGGGTGCAGAGTCAGGCAAGGGTGAGCATTAGATCCCCGACTGTTGATTCCTCTGCACAGATCCCTGGATAAATATGTGCTGAAATCGTCCCTCACAAAACATCTCCTTCTCTTCATATTTTTTTGCATACATCAGCCTTGGCACACAGTCAAGAAAACTTTACCATCTCTGGCAAAAACCTCCAGCCCCTTCTTAAGAACACGTTCAATCCATTTCCTTCAGCCCCAATAATATTCTTCCACCCTGCTACTCCCCCCAGTACACAGACACACATTTTTTTTTCATCCGTAGACACTCTCTCTTCCTCTTCTTCATACAGTAAGACACATTTCAACTGTCTACTTCTCTAGCTCTGTCTCACACATCTGTGTTGCTGGGCAGAGAGCAACTTGGCGAATACAAGCCAGGTATGGAAGCAGGGAGATACAAACACAGCCAAAGTCTTGGAGGGATTTCTAACTTGCCTGTAGGAGTGGATTTATGAGCTAGCACATACACTTATCAGCTGAACTGCTTGGGAGTAGTTCTGCATTATCCTGAAGGTGGGCTGGGATTCATCAGAAGGACCTGAGCCATGGAGTGTGGAAAAGCAGACTTAAATTGCCTCTTAATAACTGAAGCCTATGAGACCTGTATAGTTTTTCCTGCAAGAAGGCTGGTGTTTGATTTTTGGCATAATAACTAAAAAGCACGGGGCAGCTTGGAACCAAAGCGAAGGGCGTGCCATGGTACAGAGGCTATGAGCCCATCTATGCCATAGTAATGAGTGATGGTGTTGGCTGTGCCCAGAGTCTCCGAGGAGGCTGGTGTGTCCCTTTTTTTAATTGACTTCTCAGTGGCAGACCTTCAATCACCATCTCAAACAACTAAATGAGCAACAAGCATCACTTGCTTCTTTGCAGTGCAAGGATAGAGAGCCAGGAACTGCCTTTCCCCTGTTACACCTTTCTGCATGTTCCCCATTGTCCAAAAGGTGGAAAAAAGCCTTTCCTAGCCTGGGATTTCTAGCTAAATCCTCCTTTTTTCGCCATTAAGCGATTCTACTTACAGTGATGGAAGACAGCCTTGGCTGGAAAGGTCGCATGACACAGGCAGACAGACAGCAGAGATGGAGCCACACAATGGTTTCACACGATGGCAGCACAACGAAGAGATGAATTTGCACACAGCAGTCAGGGAGGTGACATGGGAGAGAGACGAAGAAAGCGTAACAGGAAAATGATGATGAGCAGGGCAGCAGTGAGAACCTCCCTCCCTTTTTCCTCACATCTCCTCAAGCAAAGACCAAAACAAACTGCAGCCACTTAGTTGCCATCCACAGCAGCTCCCTGCAGGACCACCAGGCCAGTTTGTCCTCCAGAGAAAGCAGTCCCTCCTGCACTGCCACAAGTACTGCATTTGCTTCTCTGACTCTTCCTCACTGATTTCTGCATAGGGCTACTCCTGGTCTCCTCACATATGTTAAGCAGCAGCCAGGGTCTCAGGGAGGATATTTGCAACTTCTATTGCCATCTCTGGTGACCCTCTTTGGAGGAGATGAGTGGGACCTAAACAGTACCCAGCCATCGGGCTGGTTCTCTGACTAGAAGGAAACTTTGCTTTCTAAAAATGACTGTTTCCCCATTACACCAGTGTGAGAGTTCAGTGAGTTCAGTGCAGAAGACAGCCCCACAGTTAGCAGCAAAGGTATCAGTGTCTGCACTAAAAGCAACATCAGTGCTGAATAATTAGTGAAGAAGTAATAATGGCACCAATGTGGCTGTGCAGAGCACTCCTCATCTTTCCCTTTGGGTTGCTTCAGGGCCATTACCATCCCCACTGCCTGCAGGGGCAGGAATGGGACCACAGAGCTCCCTGGGATGGTTTTAGCAGGCAGCACTGCAGCTTCAGGGCGGGTCACTGGCTGTCAAGCCAGACATACCCCCCTGCTGCACTCAGCTGCTGTGCAGTACCTCCTGCAATCATCTTTTCTCTTCTAGAGAGGGCCAGTGGGCAAGTGAAGGCCATCAATGTGTTATGGAATCTTGCAGGTTTCTGGCTAGCTTCCTGAGACCCCTGCTAGGCTCTGGAGAGCCTGCTGCTCCAGCCCTGCTCTGCCCTGTCTTGCAGGCCACTCTCAGGAAAGGCTGGAAGGGAGTCTCTCCAACCGAATGGCTTTGCAGCTGATGGTCTCTCTCATCTCACTGCATGTAGGGTGGGAGTCCTTGGAAAGAGGAGCATCACTCCACCTTGGGAGTTACGCTGAGAAAAGCAAGCAGCATGCTGTGAGCTGCACACACCTCACCCAGACCGCGCTGGGGCTGTGGCAATCTGCAGTGGGGGTGGAAATGGAGGGAGATGGGGTGGTGGTGGGACCTGGAAGCTGGATTCCAGTGTCTGTGGAGGGAGGGGTGGCGAGGCAGATGGTGGGATCCTCGCATGAGGCCAGGCTTCCCCACACAGCTTCTTCTGACACCAGTGGCTGTAACGTTCACATACTCTGGGGTGGCTGGACTCTTGTGTACTCACCATCTGCCAAGTTGTCTGAGTGCCAGAAGCTACTCATGTTAAACTCCAAAAGGAAGCTGTCAAAAGAGCAAGAACAGAGATGCTTTTTCAGCAGCCTGGAAGGATGCAGGTGTCAGGGAGATGGCCCCTGTCACCCGGTGAGTATCAGTTCTAAAATGTTTACTATGAATTTGCTGGCAGTGGAAGTCTGAGATTTTTTAATTCCCCCACCCCCCTCCCCCCCCCCCCACCCCCCCCACAGCATATCCTTTACCATCTTAGTGCACTGCGACTCGTGCATCAGCTTTATATGTT
>WTSP01023920.1:75911-140678 GCA_025331215.1 Actenoides lindsayi
CCCTTCCCTTCCCTTCCCTTCCCTTCCCTTCCCTTCCCTTCCCTTCCCTTCCCTTCCCTTCCCTTCCCTTCCCTCATCAGGGCATATCTGCCTTCTGGGACTGTCTCAGATCATCTTTCAGAAACATCTGCACTGAAGGAAAGCAGCCTAATTTCCTCAGTTCTGATAAAAAGATATTTTGACTAGTTCCTTCCTTATCACTGCAAACTCCTTCCTCACTAGGATGTGCTGTCACTCTGCTGGGAGACTTCCCCCTCACCCTGCAGCTCAATTTAATTACACCGCAGCCACCCTTATTACACAATAGAGCTTCATTTGTTTTACCCAGCTGTGGGTTATTGAGGAACAAGCCAGGCACACTCTCCTCCATCTCTTCTGCTCTCTTACCTCTGCAGGTCTTTTGGAAACAAATATAAAGCCGTTATTATCAATCAGGAAGCAATTCAGAACCTGCAGAGATGAAAGAGAAGCAACATTAAAGACAGCTTTTGCCATGGTCGTGCAGGACGGAGCTCTGTGGGCTTGTGCTGCTGGCAACAGCCTTGGCATTTCCACGCCTGGTTCCATGGCTCAGCTACCGTGGGTTGTACACGGTTGACTTTTCCCTCTCTGCCTCTGTTTTGAGGTATTCAGTTCGTGAGCTGTCTGTGAGAGAGATCCTCTCTTGCAGG
The DNA here is from genome assembly GCA_025331215.1 of Actenoides lindsayi. Classification (NCBI taxonomy): domain Eukaryota; kingdom Metazoa; phylum Chordata; class Aves; order Coraciiformes; family Alcedinidae; genus Actenoides; species Actenoides lindsayi. The sequence continues at coordinate 76,583 of WTSP01023920.1, forward strand.
AGCTGTGTGCCAGCCTAGCAGGCTGTGAGCCACGCTTAAGAAGACAAGGCATCCTGCAGGAAGCAACAGGGTATTTGGAGAGCACTTCTCTTTAATCAAACGGTATCTAGTGCTTTCCATCTTCAGTTCAGAGTTTTATAACCACTCATGAAATAACCCTCTCCTCATCACCAAGTATCACTGCCGGTCTTATTTTCATTTTGCAGAGCAGGAAATGGAGGCACAGAGTTTAGATGAAAATGTTTGGGTCTCACAGGGAAAAGCTGGGATGCAGAGGAAATCCTACATGAACACAGAACGAAAATGTTCGGGTGATCCCACTCTCCAGGGCAGAGGAGCTCCTGTCCCAGTTATGCCTGAGACTAAGGCTGAAGCAGCAGTGTAAATCCAAAGAGGGGTGTCCAGCATGCACGTCATGCTGGCAGCTACTTACTCTCTTTGGAAGACCTGGGATGCCACTGAGACAGCCTTAGAGAAGATGGACTCTCCTTACAGTAACTGTCTGGAATCCCCATGCCCCTGTTCACATCTCACAGCTGAGGGAAAGACCTAAACTGCAGGTTTGTCTCAATGGCACAAGGTCCTGCCCCAGCTGTACAACTTCTTGTGAGGAGATGACAGGCAATACCTTTTCTCTGGGGGAGACAGAGATCTCTGCAGAGCAAGAGCAATCACACCCATCACAGGTACAGAGAAGAAATCTGGGCAACTTACGTCATCCTGGCAGCTTAGCGGACAGGCACCATCCAAGGCACTGCACTGGAGAGGAAAAGCAAAGAATTAACCACAGCACCATCTCACTTTGCAGGCTCCCCTTTGGAACCACTGAGCTAAAGGTCTCCGTACCAGCATCCCATAAAGCCCTGTAATTTAGCTGGTGCTTCCACCAAGATGAGCTCTACAGCACGCAAAGGTACAACCCCCCCAAAGGGGCCACTTGGTGCCTCTCTGAGCAATGTCCCCTTTGCTGAGGGCTCTTCTGACCCTGCACCTGCCTCCCTGACGCTTCCAGCAGTACCTGTGCTCTTTGAGCAGAGAGTTGTCAATGAAGGGGGGACATCAAGCTCTCTGGATGCAAAAGCAAAGGTTATTGTGCACTGGTGAGAAAGCAGCATGCATTTCAGCATCTGCTAGTATCTGGACTGAACACATGGCACGGTATTTTAGATCAGGATTCTTCTCAGGCAGGGATTTTTGTTGTTGTTGTCGTCGTCGTTGCTGTTGGTTTCTTTATTCTCCAGATAGCTAATGATAAAATAGGATGTGAATGGTGCTCGGGTAGCCCAAGGCACCATCCATTTGTTTCATTTAGGATTTCTGCGTACCGGACTTGACATGTGTTTCACAACACCGAACTGGGTGGGGACACGAGGGATTAAGTGGTGAGTAACAAAGCCCTTCAGGTGCTTATTGATTTCATAATTGTTCTGAGTTTGCCGTGGCTGCGTGTGTCTGTCTCTTTCTGTTATTTTTTAACGCTATTTTCTCTAGCAGCGGAGGGAAGAAAGCTGACATGGTGTTGCCATTTCTGTACACGGGGTCCCCTCCCTGCCAAAGGTTTTCTGGGGTCAGGGAAGAACACTGACGTGTCTTGTTGCCTGTCTGCTCTCAGCCAGCTGCCCTTTATTTCCACAAAACCCTTATACATAAACCCCAGCCCCATTTCTGGATGATTCTCAGTAACAAGAGGTGAATTTGACATTTTAAACCACAATTTTCAGTTCAGATTTGTCTCTCCTCTTGAGTTTTGCAGAACAAACCCAACAGTTTCAGGTTTCTGTCCCTCTACTCAACTTCAGACGAGGCTTGGAAATGGCATGAGTTTGTTTCAAGCCCCATGGCTTTGCAATATCGCATGTTCTCACTCTGACTCCAGCTGCCTTTTTGAGGCTTTAGGGGTGATGGTTTAAAACCTTCCCTTTACCCACAATTGCAAGCATTGTCTCACCCCTGCCTCACCACAAAAGAGCATCGGGTTGTCTTGTCTCCTTGGACATACACATAGAAGTGGCTGTGTTCTTCATTCCTGGTGGGTTCCTTCTTTTGGTCAGCAGAGAAATATGGCCACAATGTACCACTACTATAGACTTGAAGGACAACGAATACAGAGCCCAGAGCTCCGAAATCAGAACATAAACCCAGATGACCTAGAGTGGTTTCACACACGAAGGCCCTGTGCCTCACAGTATCTTCCTCAGCACTGTAAGGAATGAGTTTTGCTGTCACTGCTCTTCCAGACCTGGAGAAGCTCCAGCTCTGCTCGGTGTTGGGCTGGCCATGCAGCAGCAGGACTGTGGTGAGGATCCCAGTCAGTCTGAGAACACTGGCAGCTTGCAGAGAGCCCCTGAGGGGCAGACAAAGCTCAACCTGAGCTCCCTGGTTGCTCTAAGACCACATCTACCGTCTTACGGGCACAGCTCCCTCTTCAGAAACCAGCCTACCTCACAACATCCTCCTGGTCAGGTCTCTGAAATGCTGTGACCCAGAGCACTTCTAGCTTTGCCAAAGACACTTTATTACTGTGGAGACAAACACAGCCTATGACAGGCTTGGACTGTCTCCAGTGACTACAGACAAGGGACAGTGCCTATAATGTGCTGGCACACAAACAACACAGTTACGGAGTTGAGCTGTGGCGAGGCACGCTGGGATGCCTCCCCATCCCCAGCTTTTGTCTACTTACATCACTGTCATTGGGCTGGGAGATGGGAGGCACAGCGTGGACATCCAGAGTGGCACAGCGTGGACATCCAGAGTGGCACAGCATGCAGCAAAGAGAGAGAGAACACAGAACCTGTTAGTCAGTCCTCTGTCAAACAGCGGTTGCATCCTGGGGAACCATACTCAGGCTTTTTTCATACCAGCACCTACCAGGGCCATGGCATGGAGGCACTTGGCACACAGGCCTCCTCTCAGCTTCTTTAATAAGCTTTCCTGGTTTCACTGAATGCCCATGAGGGCTTGTTTGTGTGAGAACTGCCTCCTCAGGAGGCTTTTTAAACTGAAGCTCCCTGCTGATGCTTCAGGAGGTGCTCACGTGCTTTGCAGAAGTCTTTTTAGCTCGGGACAGATTTACATGATCTCCCACCTGGAAGGATGCTACTGTGGCCAACTGTTGGCTTTTCCATTACCCACACATGCTCGCTTCCAGTCAGCAGCCTCCTGCCCTCCTCTCTTCTCTGGCATCCCTGTCTGACTACAGTTCCCTCTCCTGACAGCAGAGAGCTGCTTTTGCTGTGTGCTGCTTCAATCCTGTCAGTCCCACCCCTCCAGTGTACCTCCCTGAAAGAAAAGCCTGGGAGAAAATCCCTTGGGTGGTGGGGGAAAGGTGCTTCACTTTTCCTGCCTCTCAGACTGGGCAGTCTGTTTTAATTATTTCACCTCTCTCAGTCCAGCAAGAGTGTCCAAAATTAGGACAAACACTGAAAGCTTATCCCTGGAGCAAAGAATTTTTATTTTGGCAAGCTGGTAGCGTTTTGTTACCGTTATCAAGATGACAGGAGAGGGCAGTAGATTTTTTTTTTAAACATGTGCCCAAAATTGCAGATTTCCATGAGGTTTCTGAGAGGCTGAATGAGCACAAACATATTTCCACAATTAAACGTGTCATATGCAGCAGAGCTAGTGCCAGGCCAGGATGCTGACACTGTCAACATGGCATTTGAGGAACAGACTCACGGCTCACACGGCATTAGTGCCGTCACAGGATTACAGAAATGTGTGACTTCAAACTAATCTACTTCATAAATCTTCTAATATGACTTTCTCATAAAGCCCTCCTCAAAATGCCATCGTGTGTGATGTAACGTAGCATTGACCTCGCTGACGAAGAGCACGGAATTGTCTCTCTGCACAACTGCTGATGCTCCTACCTGTTGCATGGCCATCCAAAACTTGCGTTGGAGCAACTCCAGCTTGATTTGCACACCCACCGCTATGGGAAACGAAAAGGGGGAAGGATTAAAAAAGGGGATTTGCAAGAGAGAGAAATACAAACACAAGTTAGGAAAGGAAGGGTAACTAATCGCCGAAAGCGACGGGATGGAAATCGCAACCGCAACCTGCTTCCGAGTGTGAACGATAAGCACCAGGGGATCAGCGCTGAGTCAGACTGCCAAGGGAGAGTCAGAGGTTTAACAAGGTAGAGGGAAAGAGGACAGTGACTGTACCGAGGTACTGGCACCTCCCTCCCACTAAACTCTGCGGAGCCACAAACAATTTAACAACAACAACAACAACAAATAATCCCTCAAAGAAATTCCCAGGAGAATGAGCACGTGAGTTTTCACCTTTGCCTTTTGCAGATTTGCCTGGCCAGAGAGGACATCTCTGATCATGCCCGCCTCAGCTCCTGTACCACACAGCATCAGCCAGAAATAAAGTAGGCCAGTGTGAGGAAGGGATTAATTCAAAACCCCACCTGTCTCAAGGGGAGACCAGAGCGATTTAGATTGCTCCTAAGCCACTACACAAGCACAAAAACACTAATGCTGCTTGTCGGAAAAGTGTCGGTTAGAAGGAGTGCTTCATTACTCGACCCCAGCCCAGTGCATGCTCTGCTAAGCAAAAGCGTGTGTGTATGTTTCTTAATGAAGTGTGTCCTAATTTCTTGGCTTAATTTCTTTTCTATTCCCAGCGTCATGTTCCTGAAGTAAGATATAGCTCCACAGGGCAAGAAATGGTGCAGGGTCTCCCCGACAGAGTAACCTGGCTGCCCCTGGGTGGGTTGCCTACAAGCACACGTAATAACCAGTGCAGTTATGTGCAGCCTGGCACAGGGATGGGCAACAACGGTGCTGTGTGTCAACTAGTTGAATCCAAGAGCTCTGCGGGAACTAAAGGACCCTGAAATAGAATATAAAGTGCAAGTGAGAGAGAAAGAGGAGAGAGGGAGAGTTTGAGCCTTTTTTCGCATCCGCTAATACCAGGCAGATGAAGTGTTGCTGTTTTTTACAGATTTCCTCTGAATTAGCAGGAGCTTCAAAGGGGGGAACAGATCCTTTAAATCTGAATCACGCCGTGTGGGTGCTTTTAAGCTAACAGTATGATCTGATGCTCTAATTCGGATGAGTATGAATTAAAACTGGAGTATGCAATGGTATATATTCCTGCGGCACGTACAGAGACCCTGGCACCTGGCATCAGCTTTGCCTTTAATACCAGTGTCCTTGTCACATTTGCACTGCTGCTGCATCTTATAAAATCCCATTCACAGGCAGCTGTCTCTGCTGCAGGCTGAACCTGACTGCCTGTACGTGGGGGGAAAGGAATGATTTTGTAGAGCTGCCTTGCCCTAAGCCTTGCAGAGCACAAGCTAGACAAGACAAAGAACGCACATAAAGGAGGAAGGGTTCGGCTGAGTCCAGCCCGTGTGAAGATTCATCAGCTTTAGAGGGGCTCTCACAGGAATGGTTTGGCTGGGTGCCCCTGCTGACACACTGGCAATCCATGACAGAAGGCAAATGGTGCTGTTGCTGCTGAGTCCGGTGAGGCCCATGCGTCTGATTTGGTATGTAGTTTTAAGTAAATTAATTGTTATCCTTTAAAGCCATCTCAAGAAAGAGTTATTCCCCTTACCACAGCAGATCACATCAATGGGACTGTGCGTTACCTAGGACATATAGTTTTTATGAGACTTGAAGAGGAGTTGTTATCTACATAACTAACCTTGCAACGCAGAGACTTACTCAGTGGCTCATGTTTTTGCCAGCAGGAACATCTAGCCTCAAATTGTTCTTCAAAGAGAGCTTAGACCCTGGTTGTGAATCCTTGCCTCTGCCCAGGAGGCGTGAGTAGCATGTGCCAAACTTGGACGGACTTGCCTGCAACATGGGGAAGGAGGATACCTGGAGGCTTGCACTGGTGGCTGGATTCAGGGACAGAAAGCAGAGCCTCCCAACTCTCTTCTTCCTCTTTTCACATCGCTCACAGTCATGTCTAGCCTGTCCATGCCACCTGCCAGCAAGCCTTGTCCTTTGGATGCAATCTGGGCATCTCTGTAGGGCTTGTGCTTACTCATCTTCTCTGCACTAGCCCCTTCTTTCCCTCCCTGCGGGCCAGCACAAATTTCTAGTTACTCCCCATGGAGCTGTGGAGAACACGACTGTCCTCCTCAGGGCACGGTCTGAGAGGTCATTGAAAGCAAAGCTGGGAGCTGTTCTGCCTTGCAGTCGGGTTTGTCTTTCTGCATTCTCCCCATCACAGGGAGTCACATTAGAGGGACTGCTCCGTGCTCCTGCCTGGCAGCACCACCAGTTGGGGTGGATTGGCAGCTCTCGGCAAGAACTGTGAGAAACTTTCATGCGTGAAAGGTGACCTGGGGAAGACATGGGAGCTGAGGAGAAACAGGTCATAATCACCCTCCCAGTGCTAGTAACAAATAGCTGCCCAGGTGCCTTCAGGCTGCTGTTGATGAGGCTCAGAAGAAAGGAAAGCAGTGATTCAGTCTGACAGAGGGATGATACTACAGCTCAGGTGAGAGGGTGCAATCTGGAATAAACCCTTCTCTGCTTGTTCCCAAGTATAACTGATCGTTAATGAGCCTTTTTGCTCTGGTGGCAGAGTATGCTGCAGGAGCAGAAAGATCCAAGGTCCGTGAAATGATGAGTAGCTCTGGTGTGCAGCACAGCAACAACTGTAGAGTCCTCTGAGAGACGGCGGCTAATACTTTTATCCCTGCTAAGGGGCAAACAAGCTGTGCAACTGTAGCATCCCAGCAACGTCATCGAACGTGAGACCAAGCAACACTGCATACCTTGCAGAATCAGATGTTGCTTCACCATGTCAACGGGCTACCCGGACCTGTGCACGAGTTCCCACCCGTGGGCACCCTGCCTGCAAACCAAGGCAGTGCCTGCTGCTTGGCTGCAGCTGGTTTTCTCTGGAGTTGTGTGCTGCCCTTCGCCGTGGGGATAAGAACCTTCCTCTCCACCAGTTCGTCCCTTCGTTGAGTATGTCTGCCTCATTAGCTCATCCTCTACTTGTCTTTCTTTCTGTCTGCCCTCCCTGGCTTCTCTCTTTGATTATCCATATGCTGTTCTCATAAGGAGCTTTCCTCCAGATTTAATTCTTGGGCCTGCCACACAATAAAAAGGCATAACAGAGAGGCACAACATTATATCCTGTGGAGTGTTTATCAAGATTTACCTTGCCATTCACAATCTGTTTTCACGGCAGCAGGGCTGATGGTTAAATAACACCTGTGATTCAAATGGAAGAAGGTGCCAGAGCAGCAATGCAGCCCTGCCCGTACTGTCCACTGCATTCTCCATTCCCTGTTTCTGAAATATTTCTGGTTTCACTTGAAATCCCCTAAAAATGTTACTTAAAAATAACTTCTAGGAAAATGAAAATGAACAAAAAGCCCAGATCAAGGGCAGCCTGCTTATGATACGAGACCTGACAGAAAAGGCAGTTCAAGTGGATCAGCAAAAGTGCAGTCATTGCAATTATGAGCTACCAAGGTCCTCAGCAAGCTGGAGGAATGCAAGCGAGGGGTCTGATCTGGGGGGCAGGCTGCAGCAGCCCGCGGGAGAGCACAGGGGGAAGCGTGGCAGAGGCAGTGGTCTGGATTCGGGTGCTTACCCAGGGCTTGCCCCTTCTCCTCCTCGCGCCTTTCTCTCCGGGTTTATTGTCATCAGCCGTACCGGGCAGGGGAGAGATGGAGAGAGGGGAGGAGGCTCTCCGCTCGGTGCCTCCTCTCATAACCTGTGCCTGACCAATCTGCCTCCCGAGGGGCTGCAGGGAGCTCCCCCCACCCCGGCATCCCCTCACCCTTCCTCAAGCCCCTCGGCTGCCGGCTGCCGGAGAGGGATGGCGGCAAGGGGAGGAGGAGGGAGAGAGAGGGACTGACATCAACCGCCCTTTCTCCAGGATGGGTTGAGAGAAACGAAAACCTCCCGAGCTCCTTCCTCCGGGTGTTTCGGAGCAGATCCTGCCTGCCCGGCGGGGTGACTCCCCTCTGTGCGTGTGCCGCTGCCACCGCAGATGTACCCCCAGCTGGCACTTCGCGGCGCGCAGTCGCTCCCTCTCCCGCCTCTCTCTCTCCCTCTCCCCCTATTTATTATTTACGGAGGATTACAGTCCCTTTCCCACGCTGCCATCTCGCCGCGCGGCTCCGCTGCCCTCTGCGCGGGGTAAGCGGCCGGCTAAGAGGGGCTCTTCGCCAGCCGGGGTCCACCGAGAGCCCAGCCGGCACCGGAGGGACTTTTCCGCTTGGGTTGGCTTTGGGATTGTACCGGCTTCGCTGGAAGAGCCGCCGTTCTCGCCGGAGGGGGCCAGCCCAGCCCCAGCGAGGTGAGTAAAGGCGCCTGTCTTTGTATTTCCCCCATCCCCGGCGATGCGAGGGGAGTGGAGCTGCCCTTCCAGGTGCCTCCGGGAGCCCGCAGCCTTCCCCGGGGAGCGGCGGGGCGGCGGGGGCAGCACCGCCTGCCAGCCCGAGCCGAGCCGAGCCGAGCCGTGCGGTGCGGTGCGGTGCGGTGCGGGAGTCCCGCTGCCAGCGACCTTCCCCGTAAAGGCAGAACGACAACCCTGCCGCAGAGGCTGCTGGTACCGGTCCAGTCCGGGTTCAGTGCGGGCAGCCGAGAGCCACTTCCCCCAGCTGGGAATGGCACCGGTGCCTTTCCTCGCAGCACGGGCAGCTCAGGTGCCGCTTTCGGGTTAAGCGCTTGGTGCTGTGGTCACCGGGTACCGGGCGACTGCTGGGGAGCCCTGGCTTTTGTCCCTTCCTCGGGGCTGTGAGAGGGGCCAGCATCTCAGGTGCCATTCACCTGCCCCGTCGGGGCTTTGCTGGGTATCATTTTGGGCTCAGCTGTCTTACTTAGAACAACCCAAAATGGAGAAGTGAGGACCAAAATTGAACTGATCCAGCACTCAATACACAGCTTTAGAAGGAGGGGGGGTGTGTAGGTGTAAGTGTGTGTATCTGTGTGTGTGCGTGTGCACGTACAATTTCACACACAAAGCTCACAGATATAACCACAGAATATGAAGTGAAGGATGGCATATAACAAGTAGAGCCAAAAATAAGTCCCAGGTTGCTTCCAGCATCCCTGCAGGCTGAGGCTGCCATTTCTGAACTTTTGGGTAGAAGGCACAGCACCGAGGCTGAGGGTGAAACACCAGCACAGAGAAACTTCACAGCCTTTTCCAGCCCTGCCTGGAAGGAAAGGTGGAGAATGAGGTCCCAAATGAGCTGATGTGAACCCTGCTGTGCATAGGGGTATATATGTACACAGTAACGTGTGTGTATGTGTGTGTGTGCACAACACACGTGTGCATGTATACACATGTACAGACGTGCACACATACATCCCACGCTGGGCATTTCCCCCCCCCCCCGCCCCTTCTCTGTCTGCCTGCCCGGTTTACTACTGCCACTGCATCTCATGCTAACTAAGAGAGACATGTAAAATCAGAGCTCTCCCAGAGAGAGGATGTCTGTAGCTGTTGCACCAACCAGGTCATGACCGAGCCAGGCCCCAGGCCCACCACGTAGTCTGCCACATCCAGAGCATCCCTGATGGCAATGGTAGTGATCGGGGTACAGCACTGCTCTGCTGCCTGTGCCTGATCAGCCACCCAAGGGTGGAGGGAGAAATGAAAATCTCATTTGGGGAGGGACTGGAGAAGCTGCTATTGCAGGGTTTAAAGAAGAAAAACCTTAAAAAGGCATGGGGACCCTTAAAGGCACGCAGGGACTCGTCACAAAGCAGGGGACACTTCCAGCAGCGAAGAGGAGGGGTGCTTTTCCAGAACGGCAGACCATTTTCCTTCTGAGCTTTGTTGCTCATGTCTGTTGGGAGGCAGGCGGTGGATCTTCCTCTAACTGCTGTGGGCAAACAACATTTGCAAGGAAATTATTCCACATGAGCGAAAGGCTTGCGGGAGTTGTCTCCCTGTCAGACATCAGTGCAGCCTCTGTCAGCGTATTGCCCACTTGGAGGAATTATGGTAAATCCTCGGCAAAGGAGCTGGCTTGCAAAGAGAAAGGGGGGAAGCCCCCTTATGTAATTTTTATACCAGATCATAGCTTTACCCTTGCCTCCGGGAAAATGAATGCCTCATGCTAGCAAGGTGCACTCCCAGCTCGGATACCTTCATGAGCTTCTTCAGCTTCCTGCCCTTCCTCTGCCTCTTCTGAGCCTGATGCAGAAAGGATTTTCTAGCCTCTACAGCAGCACAGAAGCCTGATGAAGGCAGACCTGTGTCTCGGAGCAGCAGGGAGGGCTGGCAGCAGGACGGGGCTGTGAGGATACCTGGACTGGAGTGTTGAGGGAGCAGCAGGGGCTGGAACTGGATGGGGACAGGCTCCAGCCTGCGAGAGGGCATTTCTGTGCAGTTCTTTGGTGTCTCTTCAGCACTTGCCTGTTGCTGATTCAAAAGAGAGACTGAGCAGTTTCCTTCACTTGCCATGTTTGGTTATGAGCAGCTGCTCCACTTGACATCTGTCCCAGCCCTGGGTGGCTCAAGCTGTAATTCAGATGACCATACTGGGATGCTCCTGCCAGCTGGTTAATGCTCCAGAGTGCTATGCTGTGACGCACTCCAGGTCTCAGTGGGAAGGAGCTGGAGCTGGGGTCTTGGGCTGTTTCTGTTCCTACTGCATGGAAACACCTTGTAACACAAACCTTACTCCTGCTGTTGCTTTACCAATATGCTGGCTCACAGAAATGCTTTGTGTAGCTGAGGGTATCCTAATAGCAGGAAGAAGTATTCATGCTATAAACCAGTTCAGTTCCAGGGTAGAGGCATGGAAGGAAAAGTTGCTTCACCTGTGATGGATAGGATTATGTGAAATACGGTTTTATTCACATTGCAAAAACAAGCAGTGGAAAGTTAGGAAGTGTTGGGATCAGGGGCAAGCTGCCATCTGCACCGGGCCAGGATCACATGCTGTGTTTTCATCAGCTGCCTCATTCAGGGCACAGTCTACACGGTGCTCAGGGAGTGAAGCAGGGGGCTGTTGGGTTTTTTTTTGGTACTGCAAAAGGTGTGCCTGTTCTATTTGTTTACCGCCTGCCATCCCCGCCCTGCAGGCAATACATCATTATTCATTGTCTTGTGGTGTTCTGAAGATGTTCACTGCTACAGTTGTCTCATAGCTGATGATAGAGAATTTGTGCTCCTGATGAGGCAAGAGAGAGTTGTTTTCCTACTTGCTTTTGAAGGGAAAAGAGATTTCCCCTTTAGCCACATGGGGAAGGAGCAGCAGGTGCAGGACTGGAGCTTGAGGCCTTTTGGCTCTCACTGCCACTGAGTCCTCAAGGCCGTACCAGTTTGCTGGCTGAGCTGCCAGCATTTTGGAGAACAGCCGTGAGTGCTCAGTAGTTCTGCAAAATGGCCCCCGGGGTCTCGTGTTGGGCACCCCCAAAGTTAGGAAAGTACAAGCCTGTGGCCGCCTGCCAAACCTGTGGTTTAATAGTAAATGCTGGCCATATAAAAATAGCTTTATTTATTGCAACATCCTCATTGTTAGCTTGAGTATCATGTGTCCTTTGCACGCAGTATGGGACAGGGTCCTGCAAAGACCTCAAACAGTACTTGCTGAGGCAAGCCCAAGCTGTGCTGTAATGTCTTCATGCAAGTGGCTGAATGGAGGTTGTGTGGTTATTAACTCACATTTAAGTGCTTGGCTTTGCAAGCCAAATGGCATATTTTATCATATAGCAATTTAAAAAAAAAAAAAAAAAGAAATTACACTTCCTTGATTTATGGGGTTTTTTTTGTATGAATGGAAAACCAAGAGACTTTCCATTATTTATACACTGCGAGGCCTCACATCTATCGCAAAAAGGACTGAGACCTAAATTTACAGTGGGGACATACAGGTTTGAACTTCATGGCTGACTGCAAGCAAAGGCTGTTACCCTGAAGACAGGCCCTGCTACCATGCTCCTCCTCACTCCATGGAGGCTGGGAAGCTTCCTTCCCCATTGAACATGCCCTCACATAAGGAATAAAAAGGTAGGACCACATCCTGAGTCTGGAGAGGAGCTGTTAGAGACAACTTGACTTAGCACTCATCACTTGGGCTCTCTTTCCACTCATGGTGAGGCTCTCTGCTGCTGATGCTTCCCCAAAGCAGGGTGTCCTGCTGCCGTGATTTTGTTGTGAGGTGCCTTGTGTTGGGGCAGAGGGGCTGGAGGTGGATCCTGCTCTCTACACCACTTGCATTTAGTGATTTTTGATGGGACGTGAATGTTGCCATGCCTGTATCGCTTCTGCGTCTGCAAACCCTCTGGAAAACTAAAGTCACATCAAATTTGAAGGTCTTGCCCAGCCTCAGCAAGCATGGGGCTGTGATGTGTGTGCTAACCCAGATGCATCCAAGGATTGCTGGCTGGATCTGTGGGTTTTGAGAACTGTCATCACATCTTGTTGAGCTGTGGGCAACATTCCCAGGTTGTAAAGAGTGTAAGTGTCCCAGAGATCCTCAGGCACCCCCTGAGCTGCAGGCAGCAGCCCGGGCCCCATGCAGTTTGTGTGGACTTTGCAGGGATGCCCCTCTTGGATGCTCTGGGAAGGTGGTGGGGGCAATGGGGAAGAGGAGGAAGAGCTCCAGGCTCTCTCTAATAGGCAGCACTGCCAACCTTGTGCCACAGTGGCAACCAAGTGAACCTGCTCCATGCAACACACTAAGGCAGGAAAAGGTCTCCTTCAGAGCTGAGTATAAATGCATCGTGTGCAAACAATGAGAGTCAGCCTTTCCTTGGGAGGTTTGCCAGGGGCCGTGTGCGTGCCGGGTCACTGATCCCCTCACGATAAGAGCAGAGAGAATTTTTACTGCTGGCATCTTGTGCTCTGCCCCATTGCTGCACACGCATGGGTGATCCCCACCCCGTGAACACGCCCAGGGCACGGGCTTGTGAAGTGAGACAGTAGCCAAGTTCTTCCATCTTCCCACTGTGTTTTCTACCACCTCTCCCTCCAACTGCTCACTCTGCCAAAGGGCCCAGCCACCCTTGCAGCCAGAGGTCTGATCCAGGGAGGCAGCAGCTGGGGAAGGGAAGCCAGGGTGCTGGGTGAGGGAGAGGGGGAGGGACTCTCTGTCTCAGCAGCTTAGGTGGCAGCACTTCTCCATCATGTTGGCTTCCCCACCAGAAGCAAAAGGAACAAGAGTCAAGCACTAGGAAGGCTAGTGAGCTTCAGGTCCCAGCATATTTCAGAGTGCAGACTATGAAAAAAGGCAAAGCCAGTTCTTGGACTGATGCAGACATGAATGATGGCAAGCAAGCAGGTGTGGGACATTTTGTGTGCATGGGATCACCCAGGCTTGCAGAAGCTCGCTTGATTCTAGGAATTAGGAAGCACAAGGACAAAGACTTATGGATGAAATGCTTTGGTCTACATAAGATATAAACAGGGGGTTCTCGCCATTGATCTGGAAGCCGCTTGATTTGGCAGTTTGGCCATACTGTTTGATAGACATCTGGTCTAGCACTCCAGGGACGAAATTGTGAACTGAGAACTTATATTGATTAAAAAAAATCCCTTACATTTTCCTGTCTTGTTGCTAAATTGATGTACCTCCATCTACTACTCTGTGCATGTAAATGTATCTCCCACTTCAGACAGGCTGGCACCTTCCCTCTTATGGATCCTTTGCCCCTAATTAGAGACCCAGGGAAGGTACCGGAGCATCTCAAAATTTCAGAGCCCTTCACATATGTTGTCCCATATATACCCTCTTTCTTGAATACCACCTGAATGGAAACAAGAAGTTACTTTGGGATCCAGAGCACCATCCAACCAAGAAGTGTGGAAAATACCTGTGTGTGGGGTGGAGAATAAGGAACACAGAACCAGGATTCTTCAACCAAGCCTCCTTCTCCGCCTGGAGCCTCTCCCGGTAGTGTGCCACCCACCCACACCCCCAGGATAGGCTTAGCAGGAAGGGAGTAGTGGCATTTTAAATGCCAGTGAGCTGAAGGATGCTCATGGGGTGTAAAGGAAACTGGGAGCAGAAGGCTGCTTCCCTCAGACCTGCTGGATCAGGAGCAGCCGCAGTCCTGTCAAGGGGCTGAGTGCAAGGATTAAGGATCTGAGCTACTACGACAATGGGATTAACCCCTGCAGGAAATTAAAGTTGTAGAGAAGGCTCTTCACTCCACAGCTGAGAGGAGAAAAACTGGGATCTGGATTAGAACTGGCAGGGCTGGTGACAAGCCACCACCCACAGCCAACTGTTCCCGGCTGGATCAGAAAATGTTATCTCAGTCTTCATGTAGAACCCCCCTCCACATCTCACTCACCAATTTTTGCCAACAGTGCGAGAAGAACAAAAACATCACTCTGTGGCAAAGAAAAAGAGGAGGAAACTGGGCAGCTAGCTCACGTGTCCCTCCTCTGAGCCCCTCTCCCACTCCCTCACCCGCTTCCCTTCTCAGCTGCCTCCGTTTTGGACGGGGGAAACGTGCACGTGGTCTGTCGCGTTCAATAATACTGGGAGAAGATGCTGGCACACACATGGCTGGATTTCTTCCTGTCAACTGCCCCCTCAGCTCTCCTCCTGCTGCTGCTCTGGGCCTCCTCCATATGCTGCACTCTCACTGTGCTGGGACTTTCCTGTCACTCCTGTGCTGGGTATCCCAGACTCCCCACCTGCTTCCACAGCTTCCCAAGGAATCCCATTTCTCAGCAATATGGGTCTTTCCCATCAGTGCTACCCACCCTGGCTCCCCTTCAAGTGCTCTGTGCTTTCTCAGTGGGTTTTACCGGTCCCTCTGACATCTCCAAGTCTCGTTATCGTGTACTGGTCAGGGAGGCTTTGGAGGCAAATAATGTTTCCTGGTTAAGGTACAGGATGAAGAATCAGGAAAAGTGTCTTCTCTCCTGATTTTGCCACAGGCCTGTCAGGAAACTTTGGGAAAGCCTGGCCAAAACTCCTTTACTCCGCGTAACTTTGATAAGTCCTACAAATCACCTCAGCAGGACAGGAGAGCATTTACAAGCCCAAGTGACCCAGTGCAAGCACTGCACTTGGCAGCTCTGAAAATCTTGAGTGGGGAACTGACGTAGGCTCATGATGAGGTATCAAGAGCTGGGCAGCTGAAATTTCAACCAGACAAACTCAGCAGCCATTTTTACCTCTATCATCGCTTACCCCTCCAAAAAATGTCAATTTTTGACTTGGAGGGGCTTGGGGAGGAAGCATTTTTTTAACACCGATCACACTGGCATTTCAGAGGGGCCTACACACTGTCATTCTAAAGAGCAAAAACTTTTTGACCTCTTCATATCCCAGAGAATAGGCTGAGGCTTTTATTCGCACCAAGTCAGGACTGTGGCAGGGTCCCTTACAACACCAAGCAGGCTTTGCACGCTTTCTACTTTACAGCTTTCCGTATGAGGTGTTTTGCTTCGCTATGATTGATCACTGCAAGTCAGATGGCGACATGTCTTCTGCAGTTGGGTTCCTAGTGTGAATTTAAAATGTGCTTTCTGTTGATTGTGACAGCACAACGCTAACGAATCCTGAACGCAAGTGTTAATACATCAGCAAGTGCTGGAAATGAAGCCCCCAGCTATTCAGCGGAGAAGCTCACTGGGGCAGTGACAGACACTGTGTGTCTCCACAGTGCTGCTGAGCTTGGCTGCCACTCTGGCTCCTTCTGCCGTCCAGACAAACAACGAAGAGCTGCTGCTGAGCCAAGGTGACCTCTTGTGGTCAATAACTTGCTAGACTGACCTAGCTCTGTTGGGGGGCCAAGGATAGGCATCATCTCCATGACATCTACACCGGCTTGCGGTACTGTCAGGAGCACAATTCCCCACCAGGACTCACCAGCCAGGTTACTTTCTGAACTTTCAGTTGCTATAACCAGCCCCCACGGCTGCTGTGTCTCCCTGTCTTCTGTGTACCAACTCTTCTCCTGCAAGGGCCGATGAAGGAACAAGCGTAGGACAACACGCTTTAATCACGGGACTCTGGGGTACCACTGTCACCCTACGTTATGGGTGACGGTAACAAACAGGAAATCTAAAAGCAACAAGAAAAGAGGAGGAAGAAAAGGTAATCTCCTTAAAGTGTCCTCCATGTCATCCCTCACTCTGCTGCTTTTCTGATAAAGGCTAGAGCAATTCAGCACTGGAAAGGGGCTTTGCCATCCCTCGTCAAGGAGAGTGTGGGGGAGGGATGAATGTCTGCGTGTACTTCCTGATAATTTATCGCTGGCATCTGTTGCAGCCTCTGTTACCTACCCTTTTGCAATATAGGTCACCCACCAATGCTCATAAGCCAGGCTGTTAACAGAGTCTGATCCCTGAGCCATGATCCAAGGGTTAGCACAGAGGACTAGGAGAGATAATCAGAGACAGAGGTTGCTGGGCTCTGTTTCTGACTGCGGCTCATCCTAGTGACACAGTCACCTGTCTCCCTAGCCTCAGCGTCCTCATCTGGAAAATGGGACAGCTTTATCCACCTACCTAGAGCAGAAGCACTACTGCCGAGGACTTCAGCCTTACTTCTGGGGGGTCATTAAATACAAAATACCACCACCACCTACAACCGTGGCAAGAACCATTTTTAAAGCAGATGGAAAGCTTTGGACAGAAGGTGTCACAGAACTGGGAAGTGTTACTCAAACAGTATGTGGATGCAGTAAACTGAAACCCTCCCCACCCTCACAGTGTGCTCCTTGGGACCTGACTTATGAAAGCTAAGGCTTTAGAGTGCTACTGCAAACATTTCTGGTGTCTGGGCAGGGAGAAGGGAAGCACAAGACCATGATAGTGCCTGCTGTAGCTTTTATGCCCTGGGAAGTGCTTCAGAGTCATTACAATCTCCTCAACCCTCCCCCAGCAGTAAAGTTCCCTGTTCAAGCTAATTAGGGGAATCCTCATTAGAGAGTCC
Source organism: Actenoides lindsayi (assembly GCA_025331215.1). Taxonomy (NCBI): domain Eukaryota; kingdom Metazoa; phylum Chordata; class Aves; order Coraciiformes; family Alcedinidae; genus Actenoides; species Actenoides lindsayi. The sequence goes on from WTSP01023920.1 coordinate 93,435, forward strand.
TCTGGAGTCTGACAGCCGGCCAACTGTCCAAGTGGCACTTCAGCTCAGTGTATTTTTGGCCACTGGTGCCCGTGGGCCAGAAATGGATGATTTCATTCTGTTGCTTTGAGCTGAAACTAAAAAACTTGTCTTTTACTGTCCTATATCAAACGACAAGAAGAAAAGGCCATCACCAGACCCACGGGCTACTCTGTTCATTTCTCCAGAATCTGGAAAAGAGATTCAACTCCAAGCACATGGAAGAAAGCTCTGGACACTGTGTCCCAGGGTTCATAGGGCAGTTGGCTGACATGTTGCTCCAGGGAGAAGGAACCACCTAATAAGCCTGGAAGAAAGACTAGCGTCTGGTTTGTGGAGCCTTTGAGTGGCTTCAGAGCATTCCAAGCTCCAGCAATGCAGATCAACCTTGAGCCCCCAAATCCAAGCAAGGCTATGCTCGTTTTGAATGGATGGCATGGTGTCTTTTGGTCTGGGGGTGTATGGGGGAACTCCTAGGTCTGGCATAATCCTCGCTGCTGGAAAAGTCCCTGGCTGACAGGTTGAAAGCAGTCAGGCAGATTTGGTGTTGCTCTTGAGAGCCTTGAGGTTGTGGGCAGGTGCTAGCTGCTCCAGGACTAAGGGTTTCCCAGTGCTGCGTTGGCAGTGAGCGCAGCTGGCCTGGTGCTCTGCAGAGCAGAAAGCATCTCCTGGGCCACAGTAAAACAGCTAATTAAGTCAGAATTCAGGACAAGTCAGAGAAAACCTTTAAAAAGGAAGCTCTCAAAAATCCTCTCTGCCTTCTTGCTCTCTCCTGGCTGCAGAGTATTAATCACCAAGGGTCTAAATGTGCTTACGGGCAACAGATGCGTCGGAGAAACTGTTTTTTTCTGGGCCCTTGGAATTAAAACTTCTCCATAAACATACTTCAAGGCATAAATGCAGGAAGCTTATTGCCTCCTGAACTTCAGCAGTCAGGAACCTCTATGTACTCTAACTCTACTAATCTGCCACCTGAGCATATGCCAGGCTTGGAGAGGCAGGCAGTTTTGTGCAAGACACGGACGCGGATAAATATGGGGTCACGGAAGAGCCCTTGGTACCTGCGCAAGCCCACTCTGTGCACACATTTGCAACTGTAAGCTAGACTCTGCGTGAAGATAGCCACTTTGTAAGTCTTAGAGACCTGTGTGTGAGTGCACAAAGGGTGGCTGCTGTCTGCGGGGCGGGGAGCGTTGTGTTTATGTGACACGCTTTTAAAATAATCTTGGGTTTCTCAAGGCGCCTCCATCTTTGTGCGCGTTGCAGTGCGGGAAGCAGCATTAAAGCCTGAACAGGTGTTAATCACTATGCACTGTAATAAATTCTAAACATAGGGAAAGGGCTGATTTAAACCCGGCTGCTCCTCCCACCCTGCACTTCGGTGCTTGAGCCTTGGCGCTGCCTGAGAAAAAGAGGTGTACGTGAGGGTATTAGAGCCGAGTGCAAGAGCTGCACTTGCCCTGCCAGAGCAGGGGGAGGTAGGGGTAGAAACCCTGAGCCCACAGCCATGCCTGGCTACGCTGGTCCTGCTCTTAGCTCCCCGCTAATGCCTGGGGACGGTGTGGCTTAGCAGCACTGAGCAGTGAGCGTGGTGAGGGACACAGCAGCCCGTGGCCTGAGCGGGGTCCTGTGACCAGGGGACACGACCGAGGGAAGCCGTGCCACGAAGCACCCAAGGAAGCCGGTGGGTTGGTTTTTTGCTGAAAGCTTAGCCCCCCTGACTGGAGCTGAGCCAGCTGATACAGATGGGGTGTTACAAAACAGAGCCAAAAGGCAAGAGCGCAAGGAACAGAGCTATCTATAACCCTGACAAAGTTAGATGGAGTGAGGTGGGGAAGGGGGAAAGACAGAGCGTGGCAGGCAGCCTCTGATGCTGAGAGCAAGGACGCGATCTTTCGGCAACGGGATTTGGAGCTGATCGACTCCCACTATCCATCCAGCAGGCAGATAAGGCTCTGTGGCTGTCAGCTTAACTCTGCCATTTATTTCTGTGCTGTAGGGAGTTAAATAGAGCACACGGAAAAGCCTGCTGCTGGGGAATGAAAGTCAAGGAGGGAGAGGGAAGGAAGAGGCTGTAATTGGGCAGTGTCTGGGGAGTCAGGTGGAAGTGGCTGTGGGCAGAGCCCCTCCAGGTAAGTGCTTGTGGTTTTTCATTCTCCTTGTTGATAGTGACAGCCGGGGACAGGAGACTTCAGGGGTGGCATTTAGGATGGAGACACCGAGGCTGAAAGTCTCCTCAGCCAGGACGAATACAAGCACTGAATGGGAACAGCTATTTGTTGTGGCTTCTCCTTCAGTGGGGATGGCAGGAAAAGGGCTTGGTTTGGGGAGTGGGGGGCTGCAGCGGGTGAAGGTTGGATCTGTTCTGGTGCCGTGAGAGGTATCCATCTATTTGCTGCATTGGCATTTGGGTAAATGAACTAAATAGCCTTGCAATATGTACTAGTCCAGGCACTGAAACTGCTTTCTCACTGAGATGCTTATTTAAATATTTCCTGGTGGTTTACATTCCCATATAAAATAAAACAGTCATGGGAGCCTGGGGGAGGGGAAGCAGCTGGCACGTGTGTGGGGAGAGTGTCCTGGTGGGAGTGCAGCACCCAACTGAAATAACGGCTGTGAATGTTGTCAGAGTCCCTCCGAGGGGGTGAGGGATGGTTTATTTCTGTATCCTGGTTGAAACGTGTCCATCTAACTGCTGCTGCAACTGTGGGTGGCACGTCAGAGAGCAAGCAGGGGAACAGAAGGGTCTGTGGTGCTTCCCCTTTTTCTTACTTGTCTGTATCCAAAAAGGAAGCGTGAGGGAAGTTGGAACCTGTTGTCAGTCACTTATTGTCAGGGGAGAGTTTATGATCTTTGGGTTTCTAATTAAATTAAGCATTTTTCCTTCTTCTAATTAAGATGTAATTCCTCTCTTTTCAACACTCCCACTCAGTCTCCCCCGCCCCAGGTCCTCCCTTCTTCTCTGAGGCTGCCTCACTCTTCAGCTCCTGCAGTTGCTGCAGCATGAAATCCCCAAGCTGAAGCTGTGCTCTGCTCATCCCTGCTCTAGCCACCACATCCATTTCACCTTAAAACAGAAAGGAAGCACTGGTAGTGAATACTGGGGGGGCTGGAAGGGGGGGGCAGGAGAAGCATCTTGGCAGCTGCTGATGCCCAGACCTCAGTGAGCCTGAGCCGTGCATCAGGGACACGGTGCCCAGGTGGTACCAGTCTACGTGGAGGCGAGAGGGAATGAGCTGGAGTCTGCTGCCCTGGCAGTGTCACCTCAGCAATTCATCAGGTTAACCTTGAGCATGAGGCTAATGTAGCTACCGTAGCAGGTTATTCAAGCACAGGCTCGTCTCTTCAGCACTTAGGTGAATCAGGCCTTATTTCTGCACTGCAAAGTTCAAACTGAATTAATGTTGCACCTTCATCATGTTGCACCTCCTGAAACATCCCCATTTCTCCTCCAAAATGGAGCTGATGCCTCAATGTCAAAACTCTACCGGGGAAAGGGAAAGGACAACACTGAGCCCAGCCTCGTGTCCTATACCCAGGGACCTGAATCTCACTCTCTGTGCTCTGCTCTCTCCCCCCAGGACCTGGCAGACAGGCTACAAGGTCATTCCTCCTCCTTTTGGGGCTGTGTGCCAGGCTGGCTGGTGGATGTGAAGACACGCTGGAGAAAACAACGATGCTGCCTACAACTGCTGGCCACCCGTGGAGGAGCAGGTTCCTCATGAGGTGGCAAGAGGCTTGTCGTAAGTAATGCCTACTCAGGTACTAAGTATGATGATCCTGTTTGTCAAGGGAGTAAGAAGAAAATAGGTCACATCAGGGTTAAGAATAGGGGAGAGGGACAGCTAAGAATGGAGATGTTTGAACTAATTCCTGATTCCTTTAGAGGCCAGGCTAGCTGGGAGGGAGAGCGAGACTCTAAAGCTGAAGATGGGCTTAAAGTGGGACAGTGAGTGATGATTGCTTCTGAATTCCAGTGGGCCTGGCAGGTGAGAAACATTGAGACAGACACCACGGCACAAAGATCCACCCCGAACAGTGGTCTCTCTGTGGTAGGGGTTTCTACACAGGCTGCTCAGCAAGGCTCCCAGCTCTTCTCAGCAGAAGTCATGACAGATTTTAGAGGGGAATGCAGAATGTGAATGAAGAATTATCCCACTGGGCACTGCCACATGTAGTGAAAATCAAGGAGTAAATAAAGAAGATCTCTTTTAAATTAAATTGTAAAAGTTCAGCCTGTGCATCTTCCCAGTGGACTGGGGGCATCTGCTATGGTATCCCTGAGTGCAGAGCAGAGGCTGCTAGGGCAATGTGGGGCTGCAGGGGATGTACCTGCTCTTCAGAAAAGCATCTGGGGACCGCCGCAGAGGAAAGGGAGAATTACTGCATGTTCAGCTGCTGAGCAGAGTTGTGGTTTTCCTTATTTCTGCCCCTCAGTCAAATTTGGGGCTGTCACTGCGAGAAGCTGGGGGAATTAGTTCCTTGTCCAGAAAACCGGCACCATTGTAATCCATCCTCACCAGACCAGACTGACGTATAAATTATTTATAATGAATGCTGCTGAGTCTTGACTTCATCTGATATACCTGGATCAGATTTCTGTCACCTGCTAGAGTCACTGAACACCCCACAAAGTAACTTCATCTTCCCCTAACACAAAAACACATACTGCTCATCATCTCCTGTCTATTGCTTCCCTGCCTCTTTACCCCATAAAGCATCATTCCAACCAGTGCTATGAATTCCTTGGTCCCAGATCACATCCTAGTGGGTGCACCACTTGCAGGGACTTAAAATGAAGTCAGGCCTCCTCTCCTCTTCTCCTCCTCTCTCCTCTCCATGATTTTAGTAAAATATTTCCAAAAGCATAAAGCAATATATGGGTAACAAGAAGAAATTTTTGGCACATCCTACATGGCTGCAGAAACTTGGCATAAATCCACTTTCTGAACATAGCCACAGCCAGCTGCCTGAGACTTTGTTCCTACCAGCCACTGCCAGCATATGTACTGGTGGAAACCCCCACCATCCAGTTGGGGCTGGTGATGGGTAGGCATTTTGAGAGATAAGCCCTGAACAGAATGCCACCTGTATAGCATTACACACGGTCCGCTCTTGCCTGTCTTGGTGTACAAAGCAGCTAAACGTTATCTCATCATCACAGCTGTCAATCTATTATTAATACTGTACTTTTGTTAAGCATCCAGGAAAAGATGGGGTCACTTGAGTGACTCGTGGCTCTCTCCCTTCGGCGCTCTAGCTCCCATTCTTTTAATTCTCTCCCTACAACAAGAGCGCGATGTATTCTGAATGGAATTAAATATCATCCAGACAGACTGTAACCGCACTGCACAGGATATGATCTGCTTTTGTGGCAATCTCTGCTGTTGACCCCAACCTTTGCATAACAAGAAAGCACAGAGGTGCTCAGGGTAAAGATCTCTCTTGTATTTCACGGTAAGGATCCATAATTATCATTAAAAGAGCACACAGACTGGCACAGTCTGGGCTGTCGTGCACCTGAGATTTCAACTGTAGGACGGAAAAAGATTCTTGAAAGAATTGTGAAAGATGGATGAAATAAAAAAGAGGTGAGATACTCTCTTTGAACACTTATCCCTTGGTCCTTAATAAAGTCATATAGACTGGGATCCAAACCGTGTAGTTCTCCATAGGCTACCAGTCCAAAAATCTGCCAATTCTCACAAGGATCACTAGGAAAGGCCCCGTGCAGGACACAGGGTTTGAGTATGAAGGCAGCATCACTGACAGAAGCCAAGTTGATATAAAAAAACTGGGCTGTGGGTCAGACTAAAGTCTAGACAGAGAGTAGAGTGAGGGGAGAGAGGCAGAGCATGGCTGACTGCAGGGCTGTTCCAGGCAGAGCTTCTCTGCCAGCTCCCTCTCCTACGGCAGTCCCTTCACAGTTCCTTTGGGGTTAAGAAACAAAACACCTGCTTCTTGGTTCTTTGGAAAACAGCAGGACAGAAGAATCTGGTTTTCAGTCCAGGAAAGAACAGCAAGACCATAAATGCATCCACTTTAGCTACTGTTCACCCCAAAAAAGACTTTACCAACCCTGAGTGACTGCCTTCTCTGAAGAAAAGTGAGAAAGGGAGAGGACAGATCATGACATACAGAGAAACCTGCTTCAGTTGCAGTCAAATGCTCAAGCTTGCTACCTTAAAAAACAGCGAGGGAGCTGAATTTGCTTCTCACGTTGAAGAAACTAATCTCCATCCCACAAAAGGAATGAAGATGAAGGATGCAAGTGTTTTACATAGTCTGCTTAAACATAACTCCCACTCCTCTAATGACAGGAGGCACAAAGCTTGCTTTCCTGTTGCTGATGCTTCTTTGTCACAGAAATGAGAGTTCAGAAAGCCACTGGCTCCCAGGGAGGGTTGGTAACTAGTGCCCTGATGCCACTCAGAGGATCTGGACCCATGTCTGGAATGATGATCCACAACAGCTCTAAAAAATGATGTTTTGTGGTTTGTCCAACGTCACCTTTGAGACACTACAGGAGAAAGGGGGTGCGTGCTAACCCTTTTCCTAACACCTCTTTCAACTATCAACCTGCAATTTTTTTCCTCACCTCCATTGCTATGGGCAATTTTGGTCAGAGGAGATACTTGTGGGGCTTATTGCTTTGGGATTCAGAAACTATTTTAGAGCAATGGCAAGTACCAGGTGTCCAGTTGTTTAGGGTCTCCTTGTTACTTTTTTGCAGCTTTCTTGGTCTTCCCTTTGTAATATAGTCTAAATCAGATAAAAGTCTCTTGCCACAAGGCCCATGCAACACACTGGATATGGAAAGCAAACGATAATGTCATTTAGAGGCTAACTTAGACCCGAGTCTGATCTATCACAAAGATTAGGATTCAAACTGCAGGAGCAGTAGATTGCTTTGTTTTCATTTTTCTTAAAAGCTTTTCATTAACTTGTCTATTTCTGAAAACATAGAGCTTCTTAAATATGTACCAGTCCCTCCTCTCTCAATGCTGTCTGTCTAGAAAGAGGTGTCCTTTATTTATCAGGGGTGCCACCACCCCCTGCTCTCTGCTCCATTCTCCTTCGACAGGTTCCAGTGCTCTAGTATCTGGCAGCAAAGTCCTCTGGGATGCACTGTTCTAACTTCCTTGTGAAACTGGAAAGATATTTACTTGCTCATGAAAAAAAAACCCCACTAAGAGGAAAGTCATGCTGTCAGGGTGCAGGCTGGCAGTACAGGGGTGTAGCTAGGAGGAAGCTCATCACACTGCAGGGCAGCGTGGCGAGGAGTCCTGCCATGAGGGTCATAGCGTAGCTGTAGCTGTGCTGAAGGCAGCCATGGGTGAGGATGGGAAAGCACTGCTCTAATATGTGCGCTCTCTCTCCCCTGCTTTTCACCTACCAGTGCTTGGCTGTTGGCTGTCACTATGCGCTGCCGAGTCCTTCTTTGCTTGTCCTGCCTCCTGCAAGTGTAACAGTGGCAACCTGGAAGTGGACTGTAGCGGCTTGGGCCTCTCTTCCATCCCCTCAGACATCCCCACAAACACCAGGACCTTCCTCTTTCTCAACAATAAACTCAGCATCCTGCCGGGAGCTGTGTTTTCCAACCTCTCTGCCCTGCAGAGGCTGGATCTATCCAACAACTTCTTGGACCAGCTCCCTCAGAACATCTTCAGTGACCTGGGGAACCTCACGGAGCTCCAGCTGAGGAACAACAGCATCCGGGCCTTGGACAAGGACCTGCTACAGCACACGGCCCTGCTGCGCCAGCTGGATCTGTCCATCAATGGCCTGGCCCAGATACCCTCAGGCATCTTTGACGACCTGCCTGCTCTCCGCTCCCTTTCTCTCAGGTCCAACCGCCTGCAGAGCCTGGACAGGGTGACCTTCGAACCGCTAACCAGCCTGCAGCAGCTCCAAGTTGGGGACAACCCCTGGGAATGCGACTGCAACCTCCGAGACTTCAAGCACTGGATGGAGTGGTTCTCCTACAGAGGTAGGTGCTCACGCAGCGGGAGACGAGTGCGGAAGGGCTGGTCTTCCACGGAAAGGAAGGCAAAGGCAGGCAGGGAAGAAACATGAGCAGGCACATCTGGCAGGCCAGGCTGACCTGAATGCCAGATCTTAGCCAAGGAGCATGAGGATCACGCTACTGTGCTAAGAGACAGTTTAGTACCGTCACACCTTCATACAGCAACACTGACAGGCTGAGAAGTCCTCTGCAGCCCCAGATCTTCTATTTCTTGGGTTTGTTTTTAATCTGAAAGATTACCTTTTTTTTTTTTTCCCCTCCGGAGAGGAAAGAATTTTCCTCAAATAACATAAAAATTTTAGGGTTATCAATTCCCCTCACCCTTTCTGCCTAAAAAGAAGAAATGCTTCTCACACTTGAAAATAATCCATCCTGTTCTCTTTCTTAAGCTGGGAGAACTAAAAGCCAGATTTGTCTGTAAAGCACCACGTTTGCTTTCGACAAAAAGAACCAAAAGAACCTAACCACTTCGAAAAATCCTGCAGCTAATATTGGCAAACTCAAACTAAAGCTCAAATTAACAAGCCAGGCCCCGAGTCAGTCCGGCTATAAAAACCATCATTTCAAACAAGCAGCTTTTCACAAGTTTATATTTCCAGCTTTTCCTTGAAACCCGGAGGGCTGGAAAGGCACCTATCACTCATCAGGAATGCCGACAGGATGACACGCTTTCAGGAGCTGCATCTCGAAAGGAAGATGGCACATTTTCCAGGAATGACGATTGAAGGCTTGACCTTCTGTCGCTGGAGCCAATGAGTAGGAAAGGGTCTCAAATCATGCGGATAGCAACAGTCAGCTGTCACATCCCTGCTGATCACAGCCATGCTGCAAAGAGATTATCTATGCCTATGGCTACACTGCAGTCTGAAATATGCATTTGTGTGAGCAGAATCAAACAAGCATGCCAGTCCCACTTTTTTTTTTTTCCTTTCTTTCTTTTTTTTTCCCTTTCTTTCTTGACTTTCGTATTACAGAGTCAATGGAAAGCACATGGAGTTAATTTTGCTTTTCTTCCCCTTCCAAAGAAATTGCCCAAGCATTTGTTTCAACATCTGTCACTATTTTTGCAGAGGGGGGATGGATTACTTGATAGAAGATGGGACTCTGTGTCTGTTGTTATTTTGAGAAGCTACAGCCTGGTCCTATCTTTTTCTTTTAATTTTTCCTTTTCTAAGACAGTTCTACTGACACTTACATAACTCACTAAATAGTATGAGGCTGGTTTCAGAGGGCTTTCATGTCTTAGCCTGAAAGATATCTATGCAGATATCATGCATTATGAGTGCTCTACTGTCAAATCCAACCTAGGCAGAAGCATCCCAGCCAGCTGCCACGGTTGAAGCTGTTCAAGCTTTGGAGGGCTAAGACAGGCAAAATGTCTCAAAGTTAGGCAAAACAACAATTTTAAAGGACACTTACATGTGTTCTTTCTGCCTAATGCATCGAGGTGCAGCCATTCCTCCCTCTCTCCACCTTTAACAAACACTGAGGATCTGGCAGGACATCTGCAGCAGCATCTGCAGCACCTTCTGACTCCAGGGTCACCCTTGAACTCTAGGAACATCCTGCACTATACCTTGGCTGTCTTTTGGGGATGGGAGAAATTCTCTGAATACTCTCTCTACTCAGCAATGCATTAAAGCCCAACTGCTACAACAAAGCAGGTCCCCATTTGATAACCATAATAAGCTCTGCCTGAATTCCATAGGGGAAATCCTTAGCAGGTAAGAATGGAGTCATAGGAACTCACCCCACTTGAGGATCTAGCTCTGCCATCACTGTATCAGGGTGAAGCTGTGGTTCACTCCTGTTATCTCTATTGGGACAGGTGGGAAAATCGACCAGCTGGCATGTACCCTGCCCAAGGAGCTGAAAGGGAAGGATATGCGAATGGTGCCCATGGAAATGTTTAACTACTGCTCCCAGCTGGATGACGAGAACAGCTCTACAGTGCTGGACAATACCGGTCCACCTTGCACTAAAGGAAGCCCAACTCCTACCAAATCTAAATCGGGCCCAGAAACAGAAGTGGAGCCCAGTGTGGGATGCCCTCAGAAACAGCGATACAGGCCCGTGAGCGTGCGCCGGGCTATTGGCACTGTCATCATCGCAGGGGTGGTTTGCGGCATTGTTTGCATCATGATGGTGGTGGCAGCTGCTTATGGTTGCATCTATGCTTCCCTCATGGCCAAGTACCACCGGGAGCTGAAGAAGAGGCAGCCGCTCATGGGCGACACAGAAGGTGAACACGAAGAGCAAAAACAAATCTCTTCTGTGGCATGAAACTCTTCTAGGAAGGAAGAGACAGCAATGAACAAAGGTACCTGAGAGCAGTCAAGCACGGGGTCCTCCCAAAATACATCTTCACAGATAGACAGACTGTGCTATTGCTCCACTCACCTAAGTAGTGCAACATGCTTCTGGGGGGTCAGGGCACCTGGCTCAATTTCTGTTCCTCTGTCCCAGGCCCATTTTGTGCCCTGTCACCCTTGGGCCCTCCCAGACAAATAAAGTAGAGTCAGACCTCGAGTGCTTGCTGTGCCTCATGCCCTTGCACAGAGCTTCCCTCACATGCCTGCTGTGGAGGCAGCTGGCACCTTCTGGGAACCTGTGTCATCCTCTCAGCTTCAGTCCTGAGTCGTCCTGTATCCTGCCAAGAGCTCTCTGCAAACAGAGAGAGCGGTTCTGCGAAAGCTTGTGTGAGGAGCAAGACACCAGAAGCGTCCATGCCTTGCTGTTAGGGTCGCTGCTGTTGTGTGGCAGTAAGTTGTTGCCCACCCTACAAGCCAGCACAAGTCAGTGCTTCCGAGAGCGTATCAGAAGGGAGGTGAAGTCCCTAGGGGATGACACCAGTCAAGGGAAGGTTTCCCTTCTCACTTTCAAAGACGGAAAGATACCTGTATCCCTCTAACGCGCTGCCAGGGAGCAGCGTCCCTCTTCTTGCTCCTGTCCAAGTCCGAAGCTGTGAGCTGACACACACACACCACTCGTTAGAGGTGCACAGACGCAGAGCCTTCCTCCAGCACACACACACGCTTACTGACTCCCTCAATCCCAACACACACACACGGCCAGCCCCGACTCCAGACACCCAGGCACCCCACCTACCCCCGTAGAGTCACACGTGCCCGTGCTGCTCTGCCCGCTGCATGCAGCCCTCGGTACATTCAGCCACGTCCCCTCAGCGTAACGGTGCGCAGCCCCTGCTGCTTCAGACAAAATACGGGCACCCTGCCACTGAGGAGCCAAGAAAAACATCTCAGCCATAGTGCAGGAGCTGGGGGAAATGGGCAGGAGAGGACTGCAAGAGGCAAAGTCATTAAGGTTACAGCGCGAGTCCGTAGAAACGAGTACACGGCAGGAAAAAAAAAATAAGGTGTGTTCTTGTTTGCTATTTTAAGTTTTCTATGATAAATGGAGAGGGTAAGGAGATGAAGCCTCCATTTGGAAATGTTTGCTTGGCAGAGCAGAAGTGGGTCATTGGGAAAGACTAGAGGAGGAGGTGGTTTACCGGCCTTGGTAGCAAAAGTCATGCTGAGGAGTAGCGTGAGCCTAGGGGAAGGTGGTAGGAGAAGACGACACACAACCCAAGAGCTGGGGTGGCTGGCGGAGGGGCAGGCAGGGTGTATGGAGCAGGGCTATGCAGCTGGGCTGACTGAAGAGAGAGGGCACAATTCTGGAAGGTCTTGAAGCGAAGGTTGCAACCTGGACCACAGAATGGCACAGGTGGGAAAGTGCAGGAAGGGTCTGGCAGGGTAGGCAGCACAGCCCGCATATGGTCCCCTCACCATGGCTGCTGTGTTCATTGCCACCCAGAGCTGCACGAGCGTGCCCACACACACTACTGCACACTGTCACGGAGGGGGACTTCCCCCAACAAGATTAAAGCCCCCAGACTGCAGTGCCTCCTTTTAGTCTCAGCTCTTTCTGACCTGACAGGAAAATAAAATTAAAAAAAAAAAAAAGTGAGAGGGGAAAAAAATGAAAGGAATTCAACATAAGGACTCATTTTGTATCACTGGAAGTGGGATAAAATGCTGTCTCCAGGGGAGAGCACACATTGCCATGGTAACCTGCTCTAACCCGTCACAGTGGGTATTCCTGGCTGAGGAAGATGACACCGGAGGTCGTGCATCCACAGCGCCCGTGGACGGTGTGATCCCTGCCATCGGGAAACGAGCTGGCAGCCAGCCCAGCTTTGCAGGGTGTTTTGCTAGCAACCTGTGTCAGCGCCCAGCACGCTCTGCAGGTGGACCCTGCCAGGGCACGTCACCTCTTCCCCCTGCTCCAGCTGGATCCCCATGCCTTCGGACATCTCGCAGCCCTCCTGCTCGCTGCTGCCGGATCCTTGCGGACGCGATGCATGCTGGCTCCCTTCTGATCCCTACCAGTTGGTTGCACTGACCCGTGGGCACACAATGTCAAGTCTTTAATTAAAGCCTGGAGTGGCAAAATCCCTCCTGGCCTACCCAAGGCCACCAGAGGTAAAGAGACGGGATGCTCTGGACTTTCTTTTGCCACAGGGATGCATGGGACAGGGGAGGATGTTCTTCAGGAAGCAGAAGACCAGGCTACCCTGGAAGGAGGACTGGGAGAAGCAGTCCACCCACAAGTGCGTGCACATATTGTACCTCTACTCCCAGCTTGTTGGGAAAAGGAGAAGGAGAAGGGAGGCTGGTAAGATGTGAGGAGGAAGGACTCTTCCCCCATGCACTGTATAGCTGCTCCATCCCATCTGCTGCAACCGTAGCCCACTCTGAAGGGCAGGACTGGTGCACTGCAGACTCTGTATACGTGTTACTGCTGCTCCACATTCCCAGCAAGCCAGGACTAGACTCTGCCTGCTGGATCCAAACCTCTCCCCAACCTCCCTCTCAGGGGAACTTCTCCCTTTACCATACTGGACTCCGCCATCATACTTGAAATGGGACTTGAGTCAGAGCAGTATATTTATAGATCTATATTTTACTTGCATCAAATAATGGTGAAATATTGCACAAAACAAATGGGATCGATATATGTGTGTGCGTGTATGTGTGTGTGAGAGAGAGAGAGTGAGCAAGAAAGTGAGAGATTGTTCTTAAGGGAATAGACTAATAGACTAGAGGTAAAATGAATGGAAGGTGGCAGGGGACAATGCAGGTGTTGGGGGGGAGGGCGAAATCCTCCTTTCCCTGCACCTTCCCTGTGGTCTCCTCCTGCCCTGAGTGATTTTTCTTTGTTGCTAATAATATTTTCTATATCTTGTGTTGTGGGGCTGATGATGACCTTGCCCATCCTTTCCTTTTTGTTTTCACTCACAAGGCAGAAAATTTGGATTAATCTCAACCCTAGACAAGGGACTGCTGTGTTTAGAAACCCACCCAGGAAATGAGAAGACAGGAAAGGGGAGAAAAAAAGAGTTGCTGAGAAACATGAAGGCTGGATGCTATGGGGAGTCCCACTGGAAAGCAAATACTGTGCTTGGAAGGACAAGGACCTGTCCTCTTTTGCACAGAGTAACAGAGTTCACTGGGAAATGCCCTCTTTATACCACTGTTTGCAAACAAGCTCTTACTTTGTTCCCTAGCACACCTGGAAAACAGGCTGCCCGAGTGTGACTTGAGCTGCTGCCCTGTCCGCAGGCACTCTAGAGAGCGTGGTACCCAGCGTGCTCAGAAATGAAGCTCTCCTGCGGGATGCTGGATACAGAACAAGACCCAGTGCTCCTTGTGTGCCCAGGCAATGGGTTCCTCTGGTGTGTAGGGACAGGGGCTCCCATTCTCCCTTCAGGCATGGCTAGGCATGGGGGGAATCCCCCTGAACGCACCCTTTGCTGCAGGCAGATGTACCCATGCCACATGCAGGTGCCTGCCCTCAGGAAATGGTCTTCTGGGCAGGTCCAATACATGCCAGGGCGATGTAGGGGCTGGCAGGGCCACCAGAAACATCCTTTCTGCTCCCCCCACTCCCCTTCCCCACACCCCCACTGTGGTACAGGCAGGCACATTTCTTGCAGGGAACAGATGGCACTTGTAATTTCTTTTTCTTTTCGTTACTGTTTGAGGGAGAGCAACAGGATTTTCTAAAATGATTGAATGGAGGTTTCTTTGGCATGAGACAGAAAATTTTTAAAGGTATATTATATTTCTGGCTTGTTGTTATAGAAGAATAATAAAGAATGTATTTTCCTATGCTCCTTCTTGTTTAAATGAGATCTCTGATAGTAACCTTCCCTCTCTCCCCTATCCCCTGCAAAAGCAAATGTCGCAGGGATACAGTCAGCCAAATGAAAAAGCCCTGGAATTCCCATGTATGCATATGCTTGTCTGTACATAGTGTTTGAACTGGGAACGAACATGCACACGTATACACACACATACACTGTACCAGTGTGAGCCTGAGGCAAGAACGTACCTGTAGTTGGGGTGAAGCTGTAGGACTAAATACATCGGCAGTCAAGGTGAGACCCTAGATCTAGAAACACACACACACACACACACACAGTGCTCCAGGGACACAGCCAGACAAGGGCGATTGTGTAACGAGGATAAGATACTGTGGCAATCAGCTCATTACATAAAAGTAGAAAGGGCCAAATTAATCCCTAGTGCAAGAACGCAGAAGCCAATGGAGTTATATTCAGGTCAAATTTGATTCCAAAAAGCTTTTTTTTTTTTTTTTTTAATTAGAGCATAATGTTCAATAAAACTTACAGTAACAAACAGTGAGCTATGGCTTCCTACATGTCCAGTTTCCTGACCCTCCTGAGCAAGGTTATTTTGGAATGAATAGAAATTGCTATCTAATCCTATTGCACCCCCAAGTACACAAGCTGTCACCCCTAGAGCTAAATGAGTCTCTCCACCAGCTGTTCACTGTCTAGGTCTATCACACTCAGCTAAGAAGTTTAAATTCCCTTCTCCACTTCCAGACTTAAGCATACACAATTCATCACATGATCTTCCTGTCAGAAAAAAACCCATCTTGATGCACGTGGAACCACGAAAGATGTGAAACCCCACCACAACCAAATCCTTGTGCCACTGTACTCTCACTGTTAACTTGACCACCCTGTTATACCCAGCCTGATCTTCAGAGAGAAACTGGGAGCAGAACCCAGATACTCTTAATCCAATACCAGCTGAGACATCTGTTCTGCTCAAAAGGTACGTGCCACGAGAGAATCACCATTGTTGTTTAACAGTATGGTGTCTATGACACATAGTTGAATCTAATTTTGCCATGTAGGTAGAGGAGTGAACGCAGACACCACTAAGCAGTTCATATAATACCAGAAATGTAAAGCAGAAAAAGCAGCAAAGCCAACACTCTCATCCAATCACTACAGGCTCTTTCTGTTCATGAATTATCTGGGAGCAGGCTGTAATTTTCTGCAATTTGATTATTATAATTTGATTATTACTTGATATTGGCAAATTTATTTGCCCTGCACTCGTATCTACTATGCACATATCTACATATCTATGCACACGTATAACACCATATACGTACAAATGTAATTACATATATACAATACATGTAAAATATACAAAATTTAATTCCTCCTCAGTAACTTGTTCATCAGCAGCTTGCTGTGCTGGCTTGAACAGCATTTGCTAGTACTGATTGGAAGCACAGGTCAGAAGGTCAGCTTCTATACTCTGATTAGATAGTGCAAGTCCTCGCATGGGATTTCTGAGGACCTTCCCTCCGAGAACACCGGGCAATATAGATAAAAGAATAAGCATTGCCTGGTAAGTATGGTTACAGAATGGAGTGCAAGTAAATAGGGATTTCCTCTATCATTCTGGGGAGCCTCCCACATCAGTTGCAGCCCTGGAAATCTAGGGACAAGGCAGCATCCTCATAGCTTTTCTCCCTTTAGAGGGTGGAGGGGAAGCAACCAACAGGGGCTAGACCACTCCATCCCACGTTGGCACTGTGCTGCAGCCAGGCAGAGGCCAAGGGGAGGGCACCTGGAGCCAAGGAGAAAGCAAAGCACGATGCTAAGAATAACTCTGCCTTGCATGGAGCTTCTGGACCAGGACAACAACGTGCCGCTCTTTGCTTGGGGCTCCAAGTCGAGATTTGGCCCTTCACATTTGCTTTTATTGTGTTCTAACTTGGGAATAAACTTGTTTGTTAGAACAGCTGCAGAAAATAAACTCATAAAGGGCACCAAATGAGCGACAAATGCAGGTATTTCATTTGAGGAAATATGCACAGACGATACACTGAGATATTCAACCAGCTCTGCATAAAGCTCAGGGGAAATATCCAGAGTAACAACAATGCTTTGCATTTCTATAGTGCTTGCCTTTGGCAGCTCTCTGGGAGCTTGCAAACATTAATGAATTCACAGAGGCAGAGATTCGGAGAGTATAAAGGCCAGAAGGGACTTTAGATCATCCAGTCTGACCTTCTGCGTATCGCACGCTACTTGGAAAGTGTGCAGAAAAGAACCACAAACATTATTTGAGGGTGGCAGAAAATGCCTTGCTGTGAAAGGCTTAAAGAGCTCAATCTGTTTAGCTTATGAAACAGAAAGAGAGACGCTATCCTGTAGAAAGTCCAACAGTGAGTTTATGTGCAGATAAGGTGAATCTTCCAGAAAGGCAACTATTTTTTATTTTAAAAACATTCCAGAGATGAAAAAACACCCTTTCCCTTGGTGCCTTACTACAATAACTATTCATGTTCACTCAGCATTCATGCTTAGTATCTCATCTGAATCTGTTTGGTTTCCTGTCACAGGTTTTTTGTTATGATTCTCTCTCCTAGATTAAAAAAAAGCCAAACATCCAGTAATCAGCATCTCTGCCTGTCAAGGTACTTTATACTCTAATCAAGTCATCTCTCAGTCGTCTTCTTGGTAAAATAAGCAGATTGAGTTCATTAAGTCTTCTGCTGTAAAGCATTTCCTCACCTCTGGAACAACAATGTAGCCTTTTGTCACACTCTTTCCAATTTTTTCCTCCTCCTTTTAGAACTATGTTCCTCATCCACCAAAATCTGTGCTCTGTATTGTAGATACTACCTGACTATTGCCATACAATAGTAAATATCACCTTTCCCTACTCCTCCCCACTGGACAGTGCCTCACAGCACACTCACTAGGCTGTGTGAATATTGTTCCTACTTCAAAGACAGAGGCATATGGAAATGCTAGGGCAAAACCCTAACAAGTCCCTTTGAGGGTGCCAGATCATGGGCAACTGGTTCTGATAACACCTGCATAGTAGTACACATTCACTGGATTTTAAACAAGAGCCTCCAGATCTATGCAGTTCTCGACAAGAAGAAAATCTAGCCCTTGATTTAAACCGACGATCCCCTTCTAGAAGTCTCCACTTTTGCATCCACTCATGGTCTCACATGGTTCTCTTTCACATCTCTCCCACCAGACACAAATGTCTTTGATTCCCCAATCATTCTTTCTTTCTCCCCCTTATTTTCATCCTCTTGTGACTGATCATCCCCTTTTCAGCGACTGCCTCTGACCAGCTGCTTTTCAGATTCTCCCTTCTATGATCTCCTCAGCTGTCACTTCTCAGCTGCCACAAAACACACCAGCCCCCACATCCCCATCTGCTTTTTAAAGGCTTGTTATGATAAGCAGGGGATTCTCCGCTCACTCTTCTTTACCTTGCAAAGCCCAAATCAATCAAGAGAAACCACCACGCTGCCAAAGGCTGCCGGGGGGGGGGGTTAGGTCAGCCCTAACTTCTGGCTTTCCTGGGGCTGTGCTGGGGCTTTCAGCTGCATTAACAAGCGTATTTTTATGTAGTGATAACTAAAACCATGGGGTGGACGAATTATATGGTAAAAAGGCCCAGTCTTGTACCCAAAGGGAGTGCTATGGTGAATGGGGAGTGCCCTGGCTGCCCTATGGTTTATATGCTGGTAACTGAGCTGTGGCAAGGTGAAACAAGGGACTTCAGCTGTTCCCTGGTGATGGAGAAGGGACTGCAGCCTAGCAGAGTCTCATCTCTTTCTACTCAAGGCACAACCACCTTCCTACAGATTTTTCAAGCTCCAGTTTGAAGCCATTTGTCTTTTTCTCTCAGATGCTGGCTAAAGCTGCATTACTCTCATGGCTAGAAACCCTCTTCTAATTTTCCACCCTAAATATTTTCATTGCCTATCTATATTACACTGCATATAAGCCATGTGCTTCAGTTTAAATGTTTCCTTCAAGATGCATTGATTTCAGCTATCCTATCTTGGTTGCGTGTGGTTAAACAAGCTGGGCTCTCCAAGGCTCCTCTCATGAAGTCAAGCTTCCCTTTCCTCCCATCAGGTCTGTACCTGTCACAGCCCATATCCCTTTGGCCAAAATTGTAACACAAACTAGAGGAGATGCCTCACAGAGCGTTGGGTAGGGGCACCAATGCATCCCCATCCCCATCCCCACTGGGAATACCTCTTCAGGTACGTTCTGAGACAACATTTGTTTCATCCACAGCTGCATCACACTATCATTTGCCATCATCCTACCATCACCTAATACAGATGTTCTCAGCGTTCTTCTCCTGAGGTTTCTCAGGATGTATTTACCACTGAATCTACCTGTCTGCCTTTCAGCAAGGATCTCGGGACAGAACTTGGCAGACATCAAAGGTTCCCTGAATTTTATGTGGGCATCATGGGGCAATACACTGAGGATTTTCACTGAGGCTTGGCAAAGTGGGCTCAACAGTTCCCAGAAGACAAGGGCTGCCTCTAGTCCTGCTTGCTGTGCCCTCTACCAGATCTCAGAGTTCCCAGCTTAAGGAAGGTTTCTAATATTAGCTCTCAAGCATATGACCTTGTCTGTCATACTACTGAAATTCATTCTGTTTCTGGTACTCCTGACAAGGTAAAATAAGGCTCTCTCTACGGTACCCTGGTCCTTCCCTGTACGAGCAATGCCTTCTAGTGTTGAGCCACCAGGACACTTATTCAATGCAGATTGCTACCCGAGTCAGGGTCTCAGGTTAATGTTGGCAAAGGCTGACCCTGTGGCTGACCACGGGGGAGTGCGACAAGTAACCTTTTGCTAGACTTTGATAGGTGATCCTGCTGCTGCCAGCTTCCCAGACAGATTTCTACCTCCCCACCCCTTATAACTCCTCTGCCTTACCTGATCTCCTCCAGTTTAACTAATTGTTTCTTATATGGCACCTTATCGAGTGCTTTGCTGAAATACAGAGATGAGACCTTTGAAATTTCTTCTGCCTCCCAGGAAAACAATCGTCAAAAAGAAAGCAATTGGGTTAGTCTGGTATGATCTAGCATTGGTAAAATCATATTGTCTGACTCCCCTGCTCCCTAGCCGCTTGGTGATAATTATACTTTCCTTCAAGATCTCCTCTAAAGTGCTACAAACATTACAGAGGTCACACTATACAGGTCTGAGATTGACAAATGTATTTCTCTTCCTTCCTTAGCCCTAACTGTTGAATTTTCACTTTTCCAGCCTGCATGGAGTCACCACTGTGGGTAGAATTGAAAAAACCCATCCTTGCTTTAAGCCTGTATTTCCACATGCCAGCTCTCCTGGGGCCAGAAAAGCACCCAGGCCCGGCACTGTGAGTGCACTAAGCAGCTTGAGCTGCTTATTTCTAGTAGTCAGCTTGTTTCATTCCCCAAGGACGATATTGCTGTCCTTATCAATAATTTGAGCTCACAGTCCTCTTTGGTTTTGGCTCAGTCTACAGTCTCCTTGATTTTGACTTCATTCTTACTGCCCAGAAGTGGCCTCACTTGTTATCCCCCTTTTTTTTCTTTTTCTTTTCTTTTTTTTTTTTTTTTTTCCCCCAAATAGCTGAAGAATCTTCTGCTGTTTGTTTTAATCTCCTTTGCAAGGTCTAACTCAGCTTGATTTGTAAGCAATCCTCAGTTTATCCCTACATTTCCTGACCTCTAAGACACAGCTTTCTTTGCTGTCTGTTCTTTTTCTGTTTCAGGCAGGTTCTCAGCAGAGCCAGCTTAAGGAGCCTAAGCAGTTGCCTGTGGTGGCAGACAGATGGAGGGCAGCAGAATGAGGCATTGCCATCTACTGACTCCTCCCAGAGATGTGGGCTCCACAGTGTCCCCGAAAGCTCTCTCCCCACTCTCCAGCCTTTGCAGTGCTGCCTGTGAAAGCAGTGCCGAGAGGCAGCAGCAGATCGCTCCTCCACACACCCCAGGCAAGCAGTGCTGTCCACATCTTGCCTATCTCCTGCACACACAGCGTCTCTCCCCGGCCTTCCCACTGCCTTGGGAGAGCCTAAAGCTTCCCAGGCCTTCCAGACAAGGGCTCCCAGATCTCCTGCAGACAGAAACAAGACAGCCACGTTCCAGCTCTCCTCTCCTTTCACACCCTCCATGCCTCACCACCCAACAGTGGGCCCATACCCACTGCAAGCTACCCTGCGTCCAGCACCTCTGCATGAAGATTCACTGAGAGTCTTCGCACAGAGCAAAGATAGGGAGAGAAAAAGAGAATGGCTGTAAATACAGCCTCTGCATGGTACAGACAGTGCGAGCACAGCGCATGAGTATTAGGGAAGAATAGGGAATATTTCTGGGAAAGAAGGAGAAGCAAAATGTATTATGAGGGGAAAGGACTGGTAGTAGGAGTCCCATTACACAGCCTTATGATGAAGAGATTTGTGCCTTAAGTAGACACGTAGGACAGGAGAAGAGGAGCTCAGGAAGCAAACAGGTTGAGTTTGGTGGTAAAAGGAATGAATCTTAGGAGTAGACTGGAGCTGTCTTCAGACCTACTGTTTCTGTGGTTCTTACCCTGCTAAACTTGCCTGCTTATGCCTTGGCTGAATTTAAGCCAAACCATCTCACAGGATCTTTCCTATAACCTCCTCTTCTGTACTGTTTACCTGCTTCACCCCTACATCTACAGACTGCTTCTGTGATTCCTTTCAGCATCTTCTTAAATGACTTTGTGCCTCTGCTGAACTATAGCTCCTAACACGGGTCATGACATCAGTTATACCTATGCCAAAGCTATGACCCTTGCATGGACAACACTGTTTTCCTCCATGTCCTTTAGATGCATAGATGTGAGCTGTTGGGGGAGGGGGGGGACACCCGTGAGTGAGGCAATGCACTGGCCTTGCAATCACACAACATTTAGGTTTGCACCCTACTTAGTCAGAGGTGTTAATGCCATTTGCTTGGCAGTCTGTGGATCTTCACACAGCTCCAAATGGAAGGTCCTGGCCCATTCATGACCCTCGCCGTTTGTCAGTCCCCCCGAATACTCAGTCCATATTGACAGGCCCTACACACTGGGTACGCTTCTGTGTCCACAGAGATTACTCATGTACGTACCTGTGCACATACAGAGAAAACACCTGAGTGTAGCCCCACCACAGACACAAGCAAGTGCAAATTGCTCCTTGAGCATACGCTTCCTCCACCCAGCACTTGACAAGTCACACCCAGAATACTGTGTCCAGTTTTGGTCTCTGCTATGCAAAAAAAGATGTGGACGGGCTGGAGAGGGTCCAGAGAGAGGCCACAGAGATGATAAAAGGATTGGGAAGCTGCCATAAGAGGAACAGCTGATGGAAAGCTGCAT
Organism: Actenoides lindsayi; assembly: GCA_025331215.1. NCBI lineage: Eukaryota > Metazoa > Chordata > Aves > Coraciiformes > Alcedinidae > Actenoides > Actenoides lindsayi. The sequence continues at coordinate 115,028 of WTSP01023920.1, forward strand.
TTGTTCAGCTTTGAGAAAAGAAGGCTTAGGGGAGACCTTCTCACCACGTTCCAGTATTTAGAAGGTGGCTACAAAGAAGATGAAGCCTCCCTTTTTACAGGGAGTCCCATGGAAAAGACAAGGGGTACAAGTTACTTCCAACTAGACACAAGAGGAAAATTTTTCACAACATGGACAATCAGCCATTGGAATAATCTCCCCAGGAAAGTGGTGGAATCCTCAGCATTGGGCACTATTAAGACTCAGCTGGACAGGGTCATCTTGTCCGGACTGTGCTTTTCCCAAGAAAGGCTGGACCAGATGATCCTTGAGGTCCCTTCCGACCTGGTATTCTGTGATGCATCTGTGCACACCTCTAGTTACAGGGGCAGACAGGTGTGTAACAGCCACACAACGCTCCGAGGACGAGTTGTGTGTACACACACATAGGGACAAATCTCCTCACACATTGTGCATCTACACGTACTCTACACGTACTCTACATGCAACGTGAGCCCGTGGTCTCACGTGGCTCTGGGCAGAGATAGAGGTGCCTGCCAATGCTGGCTAGGTACGAGTTAATGCAAGAGAGGCTGAGAAGGAAATTAAAAGCAAAAATAAAAGTTGAAAGCCCAGCACATGATTCTTCTCCTATCACATCTGTGAATCCTGGAGCGCGAGAGTAATTGTCTGCTATGAGTCAGACCAAAAGGCACAAGGAAATGGTTGTCATGACAACCCGCGCACTGCTCTAATTCGGCTCAGAATTAAAATGATATCAAATAATTTGCAAGCAAAGGAAACACGGCAAAAGCTCCGGGTGCCAATCTAAAAAATCCAGCTATATGCAAGCCTCTCCTGAGTTAGTGTCAAGGGCTCTTTTCCCTTCAAGCATGACAACCATGGCAATCAGAGCTGCTACAGAGGTGGCAGTGATGGATAACCTTAGGCTAGAAGATTTCTGCTACACACAGGCAAGAATGGCCTCCTGAGCTCGAGCTCCAGTCTGGAACAGGCTCCAGGATCTGGGATGTCTTGGAGATATGCCTCACCAGAGCCCACAAGAGAAATCCCATCGCTCACAAGTTGTTTTGGTGTCCCACTGAGAAAATTCCCTGAAAGGGCTGGTGACGGCTTGGTCTGGGTACAGGCACCCACGCACAGTGGGGTCATTTGCTTCGTGTTGGGGGAAGACCTGTCCCCATGGACTGAGGAAAGGAGGGTTTATTCACTTCATGTGTTTTTCCTGGCAAATGCTGCAGCATGCAAAGTCTGGCACTCAGAATTTATCACAAGGAGACATTTATTCTATAGAATTGGTCGTTGTCTTCGCTCTTCCCCCAGCCCAGGGCTCACCCCAAGGTGACAGGCAATGTCCACACACACAGGGAGGAAGCACTGTGCTCCTGCTGAAGATCTTACAGCCTATGTAGACAGCAGATACACCATGGAAGAAAAGGAAATTGTTGATGCCCAGCCAGGGTGGGCAGAATGCTATGGAAGATTTTTCACATACCTATTTTTGGCATTCTTTTGAGGATAAAATAAACATATTTGACCTACTTGTCCCCAGCTACTGTCTATGCATGAAGATATCTATATGGAGTTTTGCTGGCTTTTTGTCCCTGTTCACTGACCTGGCTGAAGGATAACCAGCTCTGAGCAGGGAACCACGTGGTCCCAGCACTGACACCAAACCCTGGCAAAAGGCAGAGTTTGTAAGATCAGAGACAGTGCAAAATAAGGCAACCACCTCACTTTTGTCTGGCCCATAGAATAACTTGTGTCTGCTCCAGAAAACCCCCAAAATGCAGCCTTTATGCTTACAGGCCTCTCCCCCAAGGCCCCGTATGTAACATAGAATGCAATGGATGACAGGCAGGCAGATGGATGAAGGAAGGATGCAAGACACACAGGTTTTGGTACACCAGTGACACTGTATGATGTTGATACCCTGGCCCACAGAATATCAGCTCAATCCTTGGGTCAGCCAAACATGTACTGACCGATAACATGTGACAAGAGGAAATGGCTTCAAGTTGCACCAGGAAAGGTTTAGATTGGACTTTAGTTGAAGTTTCTTCACCAAAAGGTTTGTTAAGCACTGGAACAGGCTGCACAGGGAAGTGGTTGAGTCACCATTCCTGAAGGTATTTAAAAGACATGTAGATGTGACTCTCAGTGACATGGTTTAGTGGTGGACTTGGTAGTGCTGGGTTAACTGTTGGGCTCGATCTTAAAGGTCTTTTCCAACCTAAATGATTCTATGGTTGTATAACAGCCTCCAGACAGATGTCCTGAGGGGTGGAGAAGGCACGGCTGCTGTTATTACTAAAATCTTCATTATTTCTGCCTGAGCGCCCCTAACACTTTCTATGACTGAGCTCCAAGACACAGTCCCTTCAGATGTCTCTCATTTTGTCAGATCACAGGGATGCCTGAGAAACTGCTTGGGTTCCAGGGATTGCCAGGAGGGAATGGCATCAGGCAGAAACAAGACATAGCAGGTGATGTGCTGAAAACAAGCTGAGGTTTCCCTTCTGTTTACTCGTGCTACCATTGGATGCAGAGGAGACCATGACTTCCATAAAGGCACCCAGGTGATGCTTCAGGAGCTCACAGAAATCCCTGCACTGGGATGATGTTGGCACAAGCTCCAGCAGCACTGAAAGAGGGGTAGCACTCCTGAATACTGCAGCACACATTCAAGAGATCAGCTGCTCTAAGGTTTTGTGGGGGTAACATCCTGCTGGTTTCCAAGCCAGTCTAGTGAAACCATTTTAATTCTCCAGCTTGAATGCAGTTATTCCCGTGCAAAAGGTGCTTATGCTATTGTAGCTGATTGCCATGTATTTTAGCAGCTTCTACAGGTGCAACCATCACTGTCTAGGAAGGAGGCTAAAATGTTTTATCCACCCAAGCAACAAAACTGCAGGAAAAGAGAATTGTGTGTAGATTAATTTGAAGAGATGCCACAGCAACAGAACTGCTGAAAAAGCCACCTGCACCTCCTCCATTTGCTCACTGGCAACAGACAGCAGATAGACCAAGGAAGAGGGTGGAGAGACACCAAGCTGGCCTGCTACTGTTTTTCAAATTAAGAGCTTCCATCAGACTGGTAGAGGTTGTATTGTAACCAGCGATATAATGGCAACATTTCTTCCCATTATCCACTTTTCAGACTGATTGATTTCAAATACTTTTGAAAAAAAAAAAAAAATTAAAAATCTAAGCTTTTTTGAAAATCTGCTCCTGCTGTGAGTACAGAGCTCTTCTGAAAATACTGGCCTGAACAACTCAGTGTCCCAAAGCCCTCCCTGTAAAATAGAGACAATATTTCTCTTCTTTCAGCCTGCTTTGAGCTTGCCAAGGCTCCTCCCAAATACCTCTGTACATACTGTTGTCATCATGGGATTTCACTGTGGTCCAATCACTGCAGATAAGAACCAACAGTAACTTCGAATATAAACAGAGCAGAGAGGCATCGTATGAAATAAACCTGCATCTCCAAAGTGCCCATTCGGATTTGTTTTATTGGGCACCACAGAGCCTGTGCATGCCCCGTGGTTTGTCGGTATTGGCTACCTCCCATCCTTGAGACATGACAACCATGGCAAGGAACCTAATGGGGAGAAACCAGCTCTGCTGGGACGGGCAGTCGGCCGACAATGACATAACTTGGAACAGCAAGAAGGTCAGGCAAAGAAAGAGACGTCACACACAGCCAAAAGTGACAGCTAAATTCATGCACAGATTCCAGCAGTTTCACTGGGGCTTTAAATCAGTAAAAGCTTCTGTCAGCAACGACATGTGATTTCTGCTGTGCACCCCCTGAGGACTAGAAAGCCCCAGGATACTGACTCATGGGAGGGAGCAGATGACAGTGCTATCTGGGGCAGGACTTGGCTTGGGGAAGAGTGCCATCACAATTCCTTATTTTTCATTTCCAATAAAGTTAGTGTGCGTGAAAGGTACTGGACTGGCATCCCAGAAGAATAGCTGCCTTCTAATTAAATGTAATTAATCATCCAGGCATTACTTAATGTTTGCATAGTGCTTTGAAGTGCCACAGCACAATATAGCAGGTAGATATTAATTCAAAGAAACAGGTATAACCAAGACAAGAGTAGGTTTGCCTGTGTGGCTTCCCACCAAAGAGACCACACCAATTCAGCTCACATAAATGGACCCTGCCTTGGCTCCACCACGTCCTCTGAGAGATCTGTGGGTATCTTGAATCCTTTGTATGTCCCTCTCCTGCCCCAGGTACAGGGGCTTGGCTCATAGGATAAGGAGACAAATGGGTGAAAAAGGTAGAGGGTAGGGCAGGAAAGAGGACAGTGCTTTTCCCTCCTGAATTGGGTCACTTTCCTACCTGTCCTTTTGTGAAGCAGCATCTCCAATGGTGAGAGGAGCATCTCGGACTACCAAACCCATTCTGGGATTCCCTACTGAGCTGAGCCAGATAAAGTGAGAGGAAGAAGGGCCTTGTACTTCCCCTCTATCCCTGCCCTCAGCCCTCCAGCCTGGCTGCTCTCTAATCCCAGCTGACTGCTCCCTCATGCTCTGACAGCATCCAGGCCTGTGACATCTTCCCGGACGTTTGATTTTACCAGTTCGCCTTTCTCTGCCTTGGCTGGGGATTGCCATTCAGCTGCCAGAAGAAAAGGGGCCCAAAGCTCCCTGTCACTAGCGTCCTCCCCATGGGGACACTGGGCGTGCTCCCTCCCCATAGGCATGGTTGTAAATCCTAGAGCTTAATTTTTCACTGCATGCATAGTGAACACTTCAGAGCGCTTACAAAAACTCCCCAAGCACCGTCACGTCAAACGAGTGACAGTAACGATCAGTGGCAGAATGACAGGCCAGTTCATACCACTTGCACTTTTATAGGGACACTTTAAAAGTCTCTGTTGTTCCCCTTTTACAGAACTTTGACTGCATTTATCCAGAAACTACAAGCCTACCCAGATATTTGGCTTTCTGGGAACCTGTGCTGGGTACCAAACTTCTGGTAGTATCCTAACTCTAAGTGAAGATGGTATCAATCCCACTGAGGGCTGATGCCATCAGAATAACAATAATAATAGCAACAGCCTGCATACTATTCTGCTCTGATTGCCTCTTGCTGTGTCTCTACTGACACCCATTCCTTTGTCTCTCTTCTGTACCCAGGATGGTATTACACAGAATCACACACACAGAATTGCTATGGTTGGAAAAGACTTTCAAGATCATCAAGTCCAACCATTATCTAACTCTACCAGTGCCACTACTGCACCATATCCTTAAGTACCATATCTAAACAGCTTTTAAATACATCCAGAGATAGTGATTCAACCACTTCCCTGGGCAGCCTGTTCCAGTCTTTGATAACCCTTTCAGTATAGAAGTTTTCCCTAATGTCCAACCTATATGTGCCCTGGTGCAACTTGAGACCTTTTCCTCTTGTGCTATCAGTTGTGACTTGTGAGAAGAGACCAACACCCACTTGTCTGCAACCTCCTTTCAGGTAGTTGTAGAGAGTGCTAAGGTCTCCCCTCAGCCTTCTTTACTTCAGACTAAACAACCCCAGTTCACCCAGTCACTCCTTATAAGGCTTATTCTCAAGGCCCTTCACCAGCTTTGCTGCCCTTCTCTGGACCCACTCAAGCACCTCAATGTCTTTCTTATACTGCAGTCCCCAAAACTGATCACAGTATCGAAGGACTGTGGTACCTTTAAGGAACAAAAGCAATTAATTCATTGCCGTGTCTCAACTTCTCTGGTTACCAGTAAGGAAACTGGTTTGTTCTATATCATCCCCATGCATGACAGAATTTTTACCTCATTGTTATTAACATGATTTCTTTCCCTATCCTCTGCTGCTCTCTCCACTCTCCTCTTCCCTCTGCAGAGGATCCTGCCCCTTTACAGCATGTCCACACAGACAGTCAATTCAGCGTTCAGCATAACTGAGGGGGTGGAAATCTCCACAGGGGTTGTGAAAAGTGCTGCTGACAGAAGAGAAATGGCTCTGTCAGGGGCCGATCCTCCTGCCATTTGTTCTTGCTATGGCTCTTCCACCCAGAAGTTTCCTTCCTCGTATTTACTGTTGAGTGCCAGATGAACTGCTTGTGTGCCTCTGCTGTAACTCACAGGTCAGGAAAGGGAAGGAAAAGAACCATGAAAAACAATATTTAAAAAAATATATGTTGGGGTTTCTTTTCTCCTCCCAAATTCCTGCTTAGAAAAATGCTCCAGTGCTACACAGACACGCTTGGTACAGTTTTAATGCTATTTCATTCTCTTCTGGGTATATTCATAATGGTACCAGCTAGTATCAGCTTTGAGAGCAGTCTCTATGACCCAAGCACATACTTAACATGAACTTTACTGAAATATCTCTATTTCACAGGGGTATCTGGACAGACTTTGTAATCATTTTCTGGCTTTGGGCTTGAAATGGTGGTATACTGGTAAAAAGTGTTATTTTGTAACGCTCCTCCTTCAGCTTATAAGTACTTTCCTAACGCCCAAGTGATACTCAAAAAGTACCAACTGTCAACAGGAACTTACTGAAACCCTGGAAATGATGGAATACTTCATCAAATGAAGTTAAACTGCCATAGTTTTACTGTCTAGTATTATTGAAGGCCATTCATTGTAGCCTACCCAGCCTAGGCAAAAGCCATGTCTGAATCTGAAGGTATCTGCTATATGACCTTCTGTCTACTGGATACTCCGATAACAAAGTCACTGTTTGGTACCTATTCTACTCAGTCTTTCCTTTCACCATACAGGACTCCAATACAGCAACCATTCTTTCACAAGCAGCTTTGCATCTCAGCATGTTTCTGGTGATAACTACTCCATTGCCTGTTCCATCAACCTCTTCCTTTAGCCAATGCTTTCAGGTCTAAAAAATTGTCCACCAGGCTACATCTTCTCTTACCCCAATACCCAGAGCATTTAAGTTGGATATTACACCAGCATTATTGAGTAATGTTGCTTTGTTTCATTAAATGGCTGCTTTGTTTCACTTTGAGTTTACTGTACTTCCATACAGGCTGAAGCAATTGTTGCAGAAAATGGTAAAGCTCTAAAAGCTTTGGGGTTCTGTTGGAAATAGCATGGAGGGTCTGCCAAAAGGGGTTTAAAGCTCGGGTACAAAGGTAAGTTTCACAATCCTTATGTCCAAGTTGGAAATCTAGCAACAAGCCCATTCTACCAGCAAAAGTCATTTTTCAGCTGAAACAATGATGGAGATGTAAGAATGCGCTGTTCTTCCAAAACCAAGAGTGTCTCCAACAAACAGTTCAAAATCTGCATGGACTTCTCAACCTACTCATGCTCCAGAGAAATAGTCTCATACCACAAATTCACCAGCACTGGGGATGAGAAGCTTCCATTCAAACCATCAGTTTCCCTTTCAAAAGCCTATCAGCCATTCAGTACCTGTTCTAATATTCTCTGTCTAGCCTACAAGCTATTGTGGCTCCTGTCATTTCCCGTGAATGACAAGCTAACAGCTCTCAGCTCCCACTCTCAATACAAGACGCAACAGTTTCATTCAAGATAAAAAGAGAAACCACAATGTCCTACCTGCAGCAATACCCATCTTCCCATCCACAGCCACAGCCACAGCCGTGCTCACTGTCACCACTTTTGGCAGGCCATCTCCCTCTGTAAAGACACAAACAGAGCAAGCTCGGTTAACTTGCCACCAGAGAGGAGTAAAACGCAGTGGGAGCAGTTTGCTCACATTCAGGGCAGTGTGTGCATATGCCTCAACCCTGAAACATCCAAGAGTTTGGTGGACTGCATCTTTCAAGACACAAAAGCAACCTCAGGGGCTAGGACAGGGTTTCTTTTTCTTCTAGGTAATGTCCCACGATAAAAGTAACATCCTCAGCATAAAATGTAAAGGACTGGCTTCCTCAGTTTTGAGCATGTAGAGCTCCTTTTCAGCCAGGAAGCTGCCCTGCTTCATGCACCAGCTAACCTCTGTAGACAGAGGAGAAGCAGGACAGGTAATTCTGACACTGACTCTCACACAGCAAAGGCCAGGCTTACACTTAGCTCTGTTACCCAAGTCAGGCCAGCACCACAAACTGGAGAGGCAGACACAGCACTTGCAGATACTGCCAGGGTGAACTCCATCTTAGAAACAAGATCTTCTGGGTCTCGGCTACCCCAACTCTGTTATGCTCCAGGGTCTCCCAATTATCCTTTAGCTGCTGCTTTAAGTGTCCTATAGGTCCTGTGTCACATCTGCCAGCCCCATGCAGATCTCTTCATTCCCCCAGGGAATTCAAAAGAGCACGGCTGGATAGGTTTAAGCAACTGAACCTCACCTCCCCTCTCTTTGTTAGTGAAGTTGAGTTGTCTCAGCCTGCAATTCTCCATGTGACAGTTTCCATTTCTGCATGTTTTTATTACAATGATTAGGTCACCTTCAGCTGGGGCACTTCTTTTGGAACTGCCAGGGGACAGTTTGAAGGTCAGCGTGATTGATTTAGCCTGCCGTTGATTCCCTCCTCACATGCTGCATGGAAATCTCTTGCTTAGACAGGTGGGTCAGAGATTCTTTTGTTCCCAAGAGCTTTAGCATTTGTTACTGAGTTCCATTTCTGCCTTCATCATTCTTGTTGGTACCCAATGTGTCCTGAGCATGATTCTGTGTCTACCACAGCTTAGCCTGGAGTCTCTCACTACTTTTTTGGACTGAAGCCACATTAACTTGCTCAAGGATGTCAGAAATAGTAAAGCCCTTGTGAAACAAATATGCAGACAACTTATGCTCACATGCCTTGAGCCTAATCCTGCCTTTATGGTGAACCCCAAACTTCTTGCTTTCCCTAAAATGGAACAAATAAGCAAAATACTCCTAGTAACCCTAGGGGAAAAAAAAAAGAAAAAGACAAACTAAAAAACCCCAGACACCCAACACAAGAGAGATCTGGGCTGCAAGAACACTTCTACCTGACTGCAGCTCTTTCCCTGCTGTCTTCTTCCCTGTGTGGCTTTTGGACCCTGGAAGACCCTGGATAAACTTTTCTCATGACCTGCAGCCATTCCCTGCTGGTTTCCTCACCAACAAGGAGGTCTTTGGGCTATTCCCTCTTATCTGATGAGAAGTACATCTGCCATGAAATCCTCTTGTCACGGAGTGGGCATATGCTGAATCACGTGGAAAGCATGAAAGAGGAACTTCAGCATCTAATCATCAAGAATTTCATCAGAAACTGGGTGGCCTGTTCTGGCCAAAAGGTGGGGCACCCTGCTTCATTGGATGTAAAGGAAGGGCCTGGGCTCTGCTTTGACAGCGAAGCACTGTGGCTCAGGAACACTGAGTATTATTTCCTGGCTCGTTACAGGCATATTGTGTGATCTCATGGGTCACAGACCCTCTGAGCCCTGCAGCTCCTCTCCAAAGGGACTAATAATCTCCCTTATGATTTAGAACATAAGGTCTTCAGGGTCAGGTACTACTTCTTACAGTGCACCTGCAGGGTCTCAGGTGAATGGGATCTTGGACTCGATTGAAGCTTATGACCAAATAGCATGTGATACAAGAAACAGTGGCAGATGCTTCTCTTCTGTCTTTATCCATGCAAACCCACTTGTGACTTGTAAGAAAGCTACATCAAGCCACAACCCCACTGTTTAGCCACTAGTGACTACTGTGGCCTGGATAATGGCTGCCCTAGGAAGCCCCACAGGGTGTCACTGTCTGGTTTTCTAACCCACACTCTAGTCCAAAGAGCAAACCCCATGGCACGCAGGGGAGCAAAAGGTCCCTCCTGCCATGCCTCCTCCTCTCTCCACACTTGCCTTTTCAGCCAGATGTAAGGGTGCTGGGCAGGGAGAGGCTTTTGTGGAAGGTTTTGAGTATTTTCTCTTTCCATCCCTCTCCGTTTACATCCTGGTTCATCTTTTGCCTCCCAATCTGTTTTTCTCCTCTTTGCTACTTGCTTTCCCACCCACCAGCCTCCCACCACTGCGCCACAAAAAGCTTTAACAGCTAAAGTGCTGAGCTCCGTGACAGAGATGGAGTGCTAGGGGCCAGGGAGGAGCACAGAGGGGATTTCTGCCTTCTGCGTAGGAGTCTCACATGAGTATTTTGTTTTGATTGTTTCTTACTAGGCTCTTCTGCTCTCTTCCAGCCTTTGAGGAGGTCCTAGCTGGCCCCGCAAACTCGCAGGAACAAATATCCTAAGCAAGAGTCAATGAAAAGACTCTCCGTGCTTCCCTCTCGTGTTTGAACTCGTTAGAGACACCCTCGCCAAAAGGAAGCTATGGGAAAGCCCTCCCTTTACCTCCACCATTTTCCATAACTAGCCCGTCCTTTCCTGTCATGGGAAGTGTTCATGGAAAAAAAATGACATCCTCTAGACTTAGACTTCCTGAGTGCTTGCTGATCCCTCTTCACTCCTAGCTGTTACTGTTAATCCAGTTCTCCTGACGGTCTTTCCCCCCAGGCCTGGTCACACCTTTATGTCTAACTCCTTCCACAATACCTTTGCCTTCTCCTTCTCATGGTCCATGTGTTCTCCAGCCCCACAAGTACCTTGTGATCGCCCACCCCTTACCTCCCTAAATCCTTTGGTCTGCCCAGGCCTCGTGTTTCCACACATCCTTTACCACCTCTGCAAACTCATGTTATGCAGCCCCGACTGCTTTGCCTTTCCACTATATCCAGCATCTCGGCCACGATCCCTCTGTTTTTATGCTGGTGCGAAGGTAATGCCAAGAGGACAGGTCTCAGCACTTTCCACTAGGCAGAAGGTGGCAATAAAGGGATCGGGACAAACGTGGTGTGGGACACAAGATGCGAAAAGCTTTCTTTTCCCCTTTGCTCTGCTCTGGTGCTCAGGCTGGGGTTTACCTGAGTCGTCTTCTGAGACAATGCTGTAGATGAAGCTCCCGGGGGGATGCTCAGCCGCCCGGCGGTACCACAGAGGAAAGTGGTCCATGGTGAAGATACTTTCCTTGTCCTTCTGTGTCAGGAATTTCCTGCCGGGAGAAAACCCAGGGCAGCCTTTGTACACGGTGTAGAGGAGCTGCAGCTCTCCTCGGGGCAAAGCAGTGGGACCCCCGGGGCCGGGCACATCACCTGCACCTCATCACCTCCAGCGGAGAGAGCCCGGGCACCGAAACATGTCGCCCTGGGGATTCCGGGGCAGTTAGCGAGACCCCCTTGACTACCGAAACGCGGACGAGCCGCCGTGTGCCTCTCACCCTCCCGTGGGTGTGGGTCACAGACCGACCCCGGGGACCGGGGCTCGTGGCTCCCCGCGGCAGCCAGGCCGAGCCGAGCCGAGCCGGTGCCGGTCACATACCACCCGTAGCACAACCGCCGCCGGGGTCCGGCGGTGGCCTCGTCCCCCCGGCTCCCACCACCACCGCCGCCGCTCCTCTGCCGGGTGCCCGCCAGGTGCCGCTGTTGCTCCGGCCGAGACCGGCGGCACGGCCGGCGGCGGCCCTGAGGGCGGGCGAGGGGAGTCCGCGGGCCGGGCCGGGCCGGGCCGGGCCGGGCCGTGCTGTGCCGGCGGCAGGGCGGTGGCTGCCGCAGCTCAGTGCCTGGGGAGGCAGCGATAGAAGGAACTTTCCCCCCCTCCTCCGCCTGCCCCGCGGGTTACGCCTCTGTGAGGAGGAAGGGGCAGGGCCGGCAGCGAGAAGGGAGGCGGCGAAGGGAAGGCGAAGGTGGCATGTGGCCGGTTGAAAGCCGTTAATTACTGCGGGAGAATGGGGAGCATGTGAGAAAAGGGAAATAGACATCCCCACCCCCCAACACAAACAAACCCCAAAACCGGAGGTCGTGCCGCTGGAGCTAAGTACCGAATCCCTAGAGGAGCGCAGGGTGCCGCAGGGGATGCTCCCTCCTGAAGGCAAGAGGCTGGGTCCTGCGGGCAAGGCGAGGTGCTCGGGAGAGACCTCGTGAAAATCAGGCCATTGGTTTCCCTGGAGGTCCCTCCGTCTTGCCTGACAACTCCCCTTTGTTTTCAGGCTCTCGTTTTGCCGTATATTTTGATGTAACTTATTTATGCGGCTCCTTCCTTTCAGGGGCTTCCAGAAGTGCCTCTTGTGTGACATGCGAGGGCCTGTCACCTGTCTGGTGACTGCAGCTGTTTAAAAGCACCGAATGATGCTCCTGATGAGCAGTGTGGGACAGGGAATCATCATATCAGCCTCCTATAGCACAGGTTTGCTCCCTTTACACCAGAGCCTGACTACACTGACTGACCCAGACTGCCTCAAAAACATGAAGACTGTGGCTGATGGAGTGTCATCTTTCAGGCACACCCAAGCCCTCTGCCTTGCATGTACGACTCATGTTTGGGGAACTCAAGAGACAGAAAAACAGCTTCCCAGAAGCTAAGGGCCACCACTGACACTATCCCTTCCTGTTCCATCAGCTAGTGTGCTTCTGTGACCTGTCCTTTCTTAGAGCAGCATGCACCAGTATGCATATTCAAAACCCAACACGAATGCAAACTATACCCTTTCCATGTCAAAACCCTCCACTGAACACATGCTTTTGCCTTGAGGGAGAGGACAAGAGAATGAATCATATGTGACAGATGTCAGTCACATCACTTAATGCCTCACTGGAAGGGACTTGGATACTGCTGTGATATGGGCAATGTAAGAGGCAGAACAGAACAGACCTGGAAGAGGAATTGAGACAGAAAGATCAAATCTAGCCAAGCTGGAATGTCACGGGGGCACTGGAGTGCACATCCTCTGCTCTCCAAAATAGTCCTGGGGATATATACTAACTGTGGACATTTTCTCTGTGAGCAGACTGAAGTCAGGGAATGATTGAAGTTTTTATTTGAAATGAATGCACTTTGGGACAGTATTTTAAGAAAAACTCAAAAGGACCAGAAGAAGACAAAGGGCCCCTACTACCCCAACTCTGTAAATAAGCATCCGTGCCACCAAGGTGTTGCTTCTTTCCTTTATGTTTCTGTCTTCCCAAATACATTTCTAAGACTGGTGATGATTTTGTGCTGCTTCTTCAGAATGACTGAGAGAAACCCCTCAGTGCAGTTTAGGGACTTACCTGTTGGAAATTTTCTCAGAGCCCACGTATAGGGCACTCCTCATGAGTCCAGCCCGAGTGCCCAGAAACGCCATCTCAACGCCTGTCTCAGTCTCCCTGTGGAACAGAAACACACAAGCAGAAGCAAACGGTTCTCAGAAGAACCAGCATCTCCCTACTCAAGGGTGAGGACCTTTCAACCTAGAAGCCACACCTGGAGACGTGGTTACAAGTTCATTTGCAATATAACCCATTTATACCAGGTGTGACACTGGCTCCTACCAGCTAATGGCAACAGCTTGTCACTGGCTAACCACGGGCAGGCTTAGATGTCTGTCTAGATTCATACCTTTGATTTTTGCTCATTTAATTTTCTTCTAAGTAGACAATAAGCTTCTCTCCTCCTGCTCCAGGCTGCCCACCTGAGGCTGAAGTGAGGGAGAAGGACTGCAGAGAGAGAATGGTTGTGTCCGGCACGGAGGGGCTAGACAGCCTAGCAAACTGACTCCAAAGCAGTAGATCGATTCAGACATGTCTTACCGGGATATCAAGGGTACAGATGGGACAACTACATGGTGGAGAGCCTGTTGCAGTGTGCTGGTCTTAAAGTGAGGGGTGTGTGTTGGTGTAGATCTTTAAAGATGTGCTGGTATTTTGGTGTCCTAGTGTGATGTCTCTTGGCTCAAACTGGGTTGGTGGTAAGGATACTGGTAATTGAAATGAGGTCAGGAGTCCCATGGCCACACATCTGTGTAAGTAGCATGTTGTCTGATGAAAGTAGATCTCTTTGACATGATACTAGATGCTACAAGCAAAAGGTGCCTCTCTGGAAATAATAAAGTAGAAAGTTGTTTTCTGAAGTCAGCCTGTCCACTTCCTTCCTTGAGGCTTAATCTAAAGCCATCATCAACAGAGACAAGATCAAACTCCCTCTTCTTTTGGCTAAGGGAGCCACCTGGAATAGAGCTTCTGCTGCAGTCGTATGGGAGGTTAAGTCAAACTATGCTGCTGCCATTTAGAGGGATAACTGATGCAGGTGGAAATAACTCATAATAGCTTTAAACTGAAATGGTCTCTAGTGCCCAAAGATAGCAAGTCCTGTCAGCTACTGAGGCAAATGCAGTGTATCCAAGTCCGGTGCTGCAAAGAACTGGTGCAGTGACACATCTGGATCACTGCTGTCCTCCAGTCATATTCAGACAAACTCACCAAACTAAGGGCTCCCCTGAGAAGGCCCAGCCTGCTGGAGTCCACTCCTGAGAGACACTTTTTGAGTTATTTTTAAAGCTATTGAGCTATTTTTGTCAGCTTTTTGAGCTATTTCAAAAGTTTCTTATATGCTGTGCAAGCATCTGTGACTGTTTCAGGCACTGCATAAGCCCATAGCATCTAGAGATGCATCTTCCGTGATGTTTTACTCATATTAATTTCTCACAGACTTACATGGACATATTGAGGGCTAGTGTTGTCCAGTAGGCCTCCATGGGTGCAGTCACCACTGCATCAAACAGCACTTCCTGGACCAACTCCTCATCACCTAAGAAGAAGAGAGAACAAGAATCAGGAGGAGGAGCTTCTGTCTCTGTTAATTCTCTGTCCTTCCTGTAAATCTTCAAAAACACTGTCCTGTCCTGATTACCCTGGATGCTCAAGCCAGACTAGGCTACCAGTCTAGTCCATTGGGACTGGAAGTGTTTAGGAGGGTTTGAATGTGCCACATGCTAAATGGCATACTCTAAGATCCCATTTATTTGACCTGCTTTGATTTTGTACTGCCCTGCCTGCATTCATTTTGTGCTGTGAGAATGGGATGCCTCTCATACTGCAGATACACCCCTTTCAGTGCTGTTCTAGATGGAGTCTCCCTGCCCCCATTTCAGTGTTTCTGCCTCTGCTTGCTGGGCTGAGGTCCCAGGTCTCCCCTATTTTTTATCTCAAGTTCTCCCAACTTTCTTTATTCTTTCTTTGTCACAGCTGTCAGAATCGATTTCTCCATCCTTGCCGTCACTCAAAACTTAAAACTAGAGCTTACCAGCAGATCTTTCCCTCCCCAGGCCCCACATGCCTAAGATGTATCCAAATCCTATTTCTTTTTCCTCCACAGCACTTCCAAATCTGCATGTTTCTCACAGTCAGCTCTCCTTAAACTTTCCCCCCTCCTCCCTGGGCTCTTCAATTTATACATCTCCTCTTTTTGGCCTCCTCCAAAGACAGCCACATTGTGCAAGACAGGAACAATTATTGCATTACATTTGGGTTTTAGTTTTAAGAGGTTCCCATCCTTGTGCCAAAAGTTTGTGCCTCTCAGGTGAGGCATTACATGCTAAAGCTTGCACTCGTGTCCTGCTTTGAGTTAGAACAGAACTAATTCTGTTCAGTGATTTTACTTAGAAGACACTTAAATGAAAAGTAACTGCACTTTCTGAAGTTAACGGCATAGTTTTGCAGGCAGTGTCTGCTTCTAGTAGAGGTAACGCTTGATGTTTATAGTTCCTACCAAAGACTGGTGTGCAGAAAGGCTCTTGCTCATCCTTGCTCCTGTGCAGACCAAGGTCACAGCTAAACCTTGTGTGCCACCTTGGGGGTGCAGAAAGTAAAAAGCTGCACCTGCAGGGAGGAGCAGCCAGGACAGGTGACCCAAAGCTGACCAGTGAGCTATTCCATCCCATACATGTCATATTCAGTATAGAGCTGAGAGATCATGAGGGTTAAGCTCTCTTCTTTAAGGGTTGGCATCAGTGGAGGACTCTGTCCCTTCTGCTTTTGATCCCAATCTGTGTGTTCCTGAATCCAACTCCAGAGTCCAGCTCCTGGATCTGGTTCCTGTCTGCCACCGAGTCCATACTGGGACTTCCCCAGTGCTTACTCCACAGCATCAGTAGTGACAGTGACATAATTTCCACCAGAGGGGTTGGGTTTGATACTAGTTTTGTATATATTTTTATATATTTCAGTTTAGTGTCCTTATTAAAGCTGTTCGGTTTTCTTTTCCAATCATAAAGTCTCCCTTTTTTCCCTTCTCAGAAGGGAGAGGGGTTAATAGAGCATGTCCGTCATTGGTCTAGCGACCAGCCCACCCCTAACCCTTGACAACTTGGCACAACTGAGGGGGCTGAAGGACATTCTAAAGCTAAACTGCTGTAGGGAGTTCCCATGCACCTCTGCCCCCCAACAAATCCCACTCCATAGTGGTGCTGTATCAGCTGCTTGGGCGGATACACATCGCTTGGAGAATGGGACCCAGCGTAAGGGATGAGCAGTAGGGGAAGCAGGAAAGATAATTCTGTAACATTTTTTCCCCAAATCAATTACCAGTTGTATTTGAAAAGCAAAATTAACGATCCTTGTTCCAAAAGAACCCATCTGTCTAGATGGCACCATGCAGCCCTCAGAGGATGCTGGCTAGGGCCTTGGGGAGCAAAGTAGTCACAGTAGCTTTCTTGGCTCCTCCTGCCATCACTCTCTCAAGCCCAACTAGTCAGTCTGTCTTAAAGGTGGTGTGCAGCCCCCATCAAGGTCCATTCAAGTCTTTCACTTTTCAGTATTTCCTATGTTGAGACCTTCAATAAGGACAAGTTATGTGACAGATTTGAAATGAGGAAAAAACCCCTCTGAAGAAGAAAAGGGAGTGGATCTTCAGCTCATTTCCACTTGTGAATTAAGCTGGGCTTGAGTTCGGTCCCGCCTGTGTAAGCAGGTGTCACAGGAGCTCAGTCTGACACCAACCAGTTTGTCACAGTCCCCTCCCTGCCATGATGGGTACAGAAGAACCCCAGCAGGACCCTTTTGGTGCCTGGGACTCACATTCCAGGTCAGGCTCCTCTCCGGTGAGGAAACGGATCACAGCCTCCAGCTGGCTCAGCTTCCGGTGGCCCGGATCGATGTCGGTGATGCAGTAAATCCTGGTGGGGAGGGAAGAAGCAGCCCACGAGGGCAAAGAGAAACCACAGTCAAACAAATGCTCCTGGAAAATAATAACTGCAAATAAAAAATCAGCCATAAAGCTTGGGCTGCAAAGATTTTGTCACCGCCGCATGCTGTGCCCACTCAAAATTTAACAATGTGGCTGTAAGTCAAACCCTACCAATAAATCAAACAGCAATTAATCTGCCTGCTGCGCTTAGTAGGGCTGCTGTTATGTTCTCTGGCACAAGCTCACAAGGCAACACAGCAATCCCAGATCCTTCCAGCAGTTATCTGTATTATATGTTGTTTAAGATGTCTGCCTGTGTCTGTATAAACAAGGGACAACGTGATGGAGAGACCTGAAAAGCAAAGGGTCACGTGCAACGCGAGTAAAACTGGATTGGGAGCAGATAAACTATGACTGAGAAACAAAAACCGAGACAAAGAACGAGCTTGCAGTATGATACAGTGGCAACAAAAGTTGTTTCAAAGGGACACGGCTGCAGGAGCCCCAGGACAGTTAGGGGAGAAGCTGTAGAACGTATTACAAATGTATTATAAAAGAAACCAGTCCTCTAATCTTGCTTCCAGTTTTGATGGCTTCATTGTCAGGACAACGGGGAGGAAGGGGTTATAAGAGAATTGCAATTCATAAAGGGGCTGAAAGGAGTGATTTATGCAGGCAGTCTGAGAGCAATGAATATGTAAAGTGTGGTAAGCTGACACCCCAAGTTGGTAGAAGAAGGAGAAGTCACTGCTTGTGTCTCAAATGTGCTGCCTGTGAAACTTGACAGTGTAATGAGAGGTGTGAAGGGATGCAGGGTTTCTTGAATATAGTTATTTTGGCTTTGATACAGGCTGGGTTCATGTGCCTGGGTATAACTGAATGTTGGGTTCATGAAAATCCCAAACCTCACAGCAATGAATGGAAAGTGCCATGCTTCACCCTGTTACATATCCAAACAAAGCAAAACTGTAAATTATGCTCGCTATTGAAACACGGGTCATGAATCACCTCCATGTTCACTAGAAAGTAGGTCTAGGCTCAGTTCAGAAGAATGCCAACCCAAAAAAATCTGGGATTTAAGAAGGTATTTCAATGTCTCGCTATGCTTGCAACAAAACTTCCTGACAAGTCTGACATACTGTATGTTTTGTAGCACAATTCTGAACAACACCAGGAGGAACAAAACAAGTTTGAGCACAGAAGACTGAGGATAAATTTCAGGAGATATTTCATAGCAGAAGGATGTGCCAGGCCTTGGTGGGATCTCCAGAAGGAAGAGGTGGAACAGAATTACCTGGAGACAATCAGGTCTCTGCAGGTACAGCCCCTGACCAACACTTTTTTTTTGTCTCTAAAAAAACCACAGAGGGTGGTGAACTCAAGCCAAATTTCTGGGAACTTTGCACAATCTCATGACAAAGTCCTGCATCATCAACAGTATTTCCTGCACTTACCACTCATTAGCTAAAGACAAGTCGGGCTGAAGCAGGTCGTGCAAGCCTGAAACCAGACAATACATAGAGTATTCAGTTAGGCAGCAGACAGGCAGACAGGGACTGTGAAGGAGAGGTGGAGAAGTTCAGAGTTGCTACCTTGTCCCGTAGGACAGCAGGGCTGTTTCAGATTAACCTACCTTCTTCCACTGAAGTGTTCCCCAGTAGAATATACTCCCCATGTCCCCTGGACAGCACAACACCCAGGCTGTAGGCAGGCAGGAAAACAGAGGGCTTGTCAGCAAGGAGAGGTGTAATCCCTAAACATGACACTGCATTCCCTGCAATTACAACCCTTAGAGATATTAACTCCCTCCACAGCTATTAGAGAAAAGAACATCAAAAGAGGATTAAGCAAGATCCGATTTCAGCACAAGAGGCTAGGGAACCTGTCCGTAGAGCTACGAGGCATTTTTGGTGACAATTTTTTTTGCCAACATTACACGTTCAGGTCAACAATAAAATTTCTCAAGTCTACGCACATTTCAAATCATTTTAGCTGGGGAAAAACACACAAATTTTTGCTTTTTTACATGATTTCTTATGTGATGTCTTATAATTTTCAGTTTATAACGAGGGTTTGGTTAGAGCCATAGACCAGAACATAAAACATGTTCAATGGAACTGAAAATTGAAGACATCTCGTTTCTCTGCAATGAAATAACATGCTTCATCTAAGGTATAGCTTTTTGACTCTGAGCTTCAGATAAACCATAATATTCCTTTTGAGTTCACCCCAAACAATATTTTAATGGCTACAGGAACAAAGAAGTCAGTTATTCACAGTGCTCTATTCGTGAGCCGTAACCAGTTTTATGAAGAAAGGGGACTAACTTGCTATCCCTTTATGGCAGACTTCTGATACATCATATTGATGTCGTGTAAGTCCTTGCTCACCTGAAGGGCGTGCCACTGATGTCCGTGAAGAAATAATCATTGGTGAGGAAGAGAACTCGCTTCTGGAATAAGAGCATGAATAACAAAGTAAGAGACTCTCTGACAGACCAACAGCGCAGTGATGCTGGGGAGCTGGGATAAATGTCCCCAAGGCTAAGCAAAAGCAGTTGATCATTACCAACATTTCACACCCTGCTAGGGCAGGCTGGAGGCAGGGATGAATGTGCAACATTCAGCACATTCAGCAGCTTGTGACTTTCAGGATCTAGGCAGCCACTCTATCTTTCTATCCATGGCTTCAGTGAAACCCTTCTTTCCTCTAGGGCTTCTGCACTGGCCACAGGAGGGGGTGAGGGGAGTCTTCCCTCCCTCTTGCACCCTCCAAGCCCACTTGCTGGGGCTCTGCTGCTCTTTTGCTATACAGAGCATCCTTGATGGCTTTGCACATCATCATCCCAAGTTGGGGGTGAGGGGGGCTCGATATGACAAGTAGGAAGGAGAAGTGGGGTCATAGGAGAGGCAGAAGGGTAAACCTACCCCCTGTACAGGGGGCTATGTCTCCCCACTCCTGTGGGAAACGCTGCGATTACTGGCATTTGCTTTCATGCCAAACTAGGACAAGGCATTAAAATACTCCGATTTTGTTGAAAAGCATAAGTAAATAAAAAAATATATAAAAAAATTACATTTTCAAATTGAAAAAAGTGCTGATTCAAATCCAAGCCATTTTGATTCACATGAAAATATTTTTTTTCAGACTGACATTTCAACTGAAGACATTTCAGACTATTGAAAGCTGCTTCAGAACTTCAGCTGTTTGCCAGACTGGCCTTTTCCTGTAGGAAAGTGTTGATTTCAGTGGAACTCTTTTCCAAAGGAGAAAAGTTTTTGGAAAGTTTCTATCCAACCCTTATGCCAGTATATTAACCCTAATATGTTTAAAATCCCAGCCCCAGCCTGAAACGAGGTGAGAGGATGTGTGTGGGAGACAGGGAGTGAACACAGAAAACTCAGTGTTCCCCAGGGAAAGTCATGCCTGTTCTAACCTGCTTAAGCTGTGCAGCAGTGGAAGTGGAGTGAGGCACAAAGGATGAGCCAGCGCCAGCTCCACAGTGTGCCCCGAGTTTGTGCTCACAGAGGATGAGTGTTATTGTTAGGTGGGGAGGTGGCAGATGGCTCAACCCCTTCCCTTCCCTCCCCTCCCTTTCCATGCATGGCAATTGTGTAGTGATGAACAGGGTCTGAGTCTTTTGCTGAGCTGAGATGTTCCAAAAGTGCTGTGATACCCTCAGGGAACATGGTATAGTGGTGTTTGGGTGGCTGTGTGGAAGGTACAATAGGTATTAAGCCTCCCATTCCCTGCCAGTCTGATTTGATTGTAGAGAGGGGGTGGCATGGAGAAGGAGGAGACCTGGGGATGTAGGCCTGCCTCTGGGATAAAGGATGCAATAGAAAATGGTCCAAGACACCACTACTCTGAGATCCTTTCCTTCACTGGGGTTTGTTCTGCTGATTCTGACCTGCCCCTCTTCCATATGTGTAGCCATTCACTCCATGTGGGAGGGAGGGCAGACCTCTGTTTGGGCAGGGGGAGAGGATGGCTGGTCAGCACTCTCCAAGACAGTTAGAAGTATGACCACTTATCCATTGGAAAGATGAGAAGCAGAGGTACCCCTGAGCCAAGCAGGCATGAGGATGATCAGGCAAGACTTTGCTACATAGCACAGGGGAAGGGAGAAGACACAAACATGGGTGTGTTGGCATGCTGGCTGGCTATCAGCATCTGTGGTCTGGGAGCATGTGTATCTCCAGTTTTGGTATTGTCACTGTACTAGGCAGCCAGTCCTGTCTAATGCCATTATCAGTGGTCTGCCAGAGATCTCACCCACGTCTTTGCTCTTTTGCTTTCACAGTCTCAACCCTAGCTGCAAGCAAAGGCATTTTTGCAACTAGGTCTCTCTAACAACAGCCCCATTTCTTTGGTCCTTATTTTTACCTCTCTTTCACTCCACTCTCAATGCCTTCCTGAGATGAACCTAGGGAATCACGTTTATGTGGCTGACAGAGTAATTTCTATCCCCTTCACTCATCCCGCATCTCTGCTGTTTGACTGCCTTATTCTCTTTGTTTGAAGGCTCTGTCAGCACTTTCTTTGTTTCAACTGCTGCTCTGCTTCATCATCTAGTGGAGTACAAGTGGGAATTGCTAAGTTTCACTTCTGGTCCCCATTCCATGTGTATTCTGGTAATAGCAAAACTGTCACATACTCAGCTTTAGTCTCCTATTATGCTTCATGAGGCTTGCAGAGTTGCAGAATAAAACAGGTAATATCTCTTACCAAGGCTACTATTTATCTTTTTTTTCCCTGGGTAGGGGAGCAGAAAGATGTCCCATCTTTGGATGACTCAGAACAAATGTTATTGAGGGTGCACAGAGACAGAGAAAAAGGTTAAGCTGGAGAAATAAGCAATCTCGACTTACAAGGAATGGATCTTACTGGAAAACTCTAATTGCTTTTCTGACAGAATAACAAAGATAATGGATGAAGGGACTAAAGGACATGCAATGTGTCTGGGTTTATATAAAACACTTGAAACAGCTTCGCATGAAGTTCTACTCTAAAGAATCAGTTAAAGTGGGTTTAAATAAGATGTAGAGAGAGAACCAGCTGCAGTTCTGTAAAGAGAAAGAAACAGTAAACACGGCGTCAAGCGAAAAAGATCTAATGAGAGGCACAGACAGACTAACTTAGAAGCCCATTTGTACAGTGATCTGTAAGAGAAAATAAAACAACGTTTCTCTGCATATTGAGAAAAGTCCCCACAGCTCTAAAAATTATAAAGACTGGACAAAAAGGAGGAGTGGGAGTCACAGGGAAAAATGGCAACTTGAAAAAATAGCTAAGAAACAGGGAAACTAAGGCAGCCATTCTGGCACGGCTGTGGGAGGGAGAAAGAACTGAAGGGACAGCAAAAAGGAGATTTGGGATTCCCTCTTCAGAAATATCCTATTGCACAGAATAGATGCTCTCTACAGAGCAACGGGGAAACAGTACTCAAATAATTCAGTGAAGCCTTGGTACTTGTGTACCAGAAATGATACAAGAGACAAAGGGAGTAAAAATAATTGCTGAACTGGTTGGACTGAAAAGTGTTCAAATATTTCAAATGCAGATCTTAGCAATGCCCAGAAGAGGAAGGGCAAAGCCATGGAGAGGTACCTGATAACTGCAAACACCAAGAGAAGGAGATTCAGTTACAAGATCTAGCAGTACAGCCATTCAGAGGAAACAGAGAGGTGTCTTCATCAGGAAATGGCACCATTTCAGCAATGGCTGTGAGCAGTGGGTTTATTGGAATTGGTGCTGACTGTGGCTGAGCCTGGGAGCAGTTCAGCCAGCCTGATCGCTGAAAATAAATGTGCTCTATAAAAGATGGAAAATTTTCCTGAAATATGGAAGACTTCTGGGCAGTGTAACTTGCAGGACTCTGGAATACTTCCTAACAGGAAATGATAAAAGCCAAAATCTTCAGGAGAGTTAAATAAACCTGAATGACAAAGTACCAGTGACTGTAAATGTACAAGACAATTTTACACTGATTCCAAGTGAAGATGTATAACCCCACGTTAGAGCTGGGTGGGGAATGTTCAAAAGTCTCCATTTCACTAGGACTTTTCATAAAAGACCTGTAAATATTTGCATAGAAATTTAATCCTGGACCTGGATAAAGAAAATCTCTTCCTGACAGAGTGAGGGACAAAGATTTCATGAGTGTTTCTGGGTAGGGAAAGGGAGTCACAAAATAGCCTCCAAACCTCTTTCTGTCTAGGTCAGCCCAGCAAAGCCTTCCCCATTCTAAACTCTCGAAGATCTCTGTTTCATTTTACAGCCCTATAAACAAGGAGCAACATGGGTTTTGGCTTTGCCTGGATAAAGTAGGGAGCTATGAGGCATTTCCAATACCTTTGTAAGAGCAGAATATTGATACTTATAAAGAGCACTTCTAACGATGCTCTACTTTATGTCTTTAGCATACATGCTATGTATGTGGCGAAACAATAAAATCCTAACACTCAGAAATGCTGAGCATTAAAACCACATCCTTCATGGTTCTTCAGCATCCATTTCCCATCCCTCTGTCATGTGACCTGACCAGAAGGATAATTTCTTACCCCTTTATCCACAGGGACCTTCACATCCATAGAGAGGTAGCCTGTTTCCCCGTTGATCATGGCAGTTCTTAGCTGCAGAGGTAAACAAGATTAGCATTAGTTTTCTCCAGGCGGGGAAGTAATTAATAGAGACACTTATTAACATACAGGGGCTGGCAAAAAAAGAGGGACTGTAGGTTTTTCCCTGCCCCACAGCTCTTTCTTGCTTCTTTTCTACTGAAAACCCATTCTCAGGGGTCAGAATCCTTGTTCAGTCAGGCTGCTAAGTGACACAAAATAATAATAGCTTATGCTGAAAGCTTGGTGATATGTCTTTTTAGTGAAAGGAAAGGATCTGGAAGCTATAAAGTTGCCAGTGCAAGTTTCAGACTTCACTATTTGGCAACCTGAAAGTCACTAGCACGGTGCTCTGAGAGCCTGGAAGAGGAGACACCTGAGAAACCTAACAACTCCTCCAGCCTGATTCCAAAGCTCTCGGACATTTTAAAAACTGATTTATAAATTATAGGCTGTATTCAGGACCACTTCTGAGGTTCAGCAAAGCAGCTGTTTAACACAGCAAAGGAAGACTGTATGATAGATAGCAGGGCAGGAGGCAAGAAGACCACTGCACTGAATAAAGCGCAGGTTCCGAAGGCACGATGTAACTTTCACAATGACATCCAGCCTCTTACAAGAAAGAGCCAGGGAACTTTTCCACAAGTGCTTTGACTTTATGTCCAGCCTGCCATAGCGTATCAGCCTGTTGCTTCAGCTTGGATAGAAAAAAATGTGGGAAGTAACTTATTCACTCATGCAAATTGCTTCCTTGCTTCCAGTGCCAGGCCCCTGTTCAGGTGCTGGCCAGTCTCAACTGCCTTTGCTTTACAGGGCCACAGTTCTGTTTATTATGGCTGTTTGATGTGGGTTATTTACAGACCTAGATTATAAAGCTTGTGTTTCCCAAGGTCCACATCTTGGAAATCAAAACACCGACTGGTACTATGACTCCTTTTTGTCTAAGAGTGTTTGACCTCCCACCAGACCCACAGCATACTCTCTGTTCTGGTCTGCCAACCTGCAGCATTTTCTACGGGTTCTGGATTTAGTTCAGATGTTGTTGTTTCATACACATCTTCGTGAATGTCAGACATTTCTCTTTGCCCCATAAGGCAGTGAAGAAGTAATCAATGGATATCTGAGACCTCCCTGGATCTCCTCAGCTCCAGCTAATCTGCAAGCAGGCTACTTGTCCTGTGCCCAGTCCTGTGAATGTAGGTTGGCATCACAGTCCTGGCTTGCTGCTCCTCAATAGCACAGGCATACAGTTTACCTGGGGAGTATCTCACAGCATCTAGGTGTTTTGCCACTCAGTTTCAACATCTTTTCAGACTAATTTCTTCTTCAGTGGCTCTGTCAAGGCTGAAGAAAATCCATTTGGTTGCCAGCTCCTCAACTGCTGGGGATGATCTCTCGACACTTCTCTATTCCCCTCACACTGAGAATATCTCTGTGTTGTTTTACAAGCAAGCCCAAACTTCCTTACTGCCTAGCTGCAGATAGTACTACTGTGCATCAGTTGGTATTTTCCAGACAGTGCCATCTTCCCTCCCCTAGATTTCTTCTCAGCAGCTGGCTGTATTACACATCATTAGCACTTGGGCATATTTTTCCAGTCTGAATTTGCTGCCTATCAGCATTGCTGAGATTATGCTGCAACTGATGTTGAGTCTGTCATTGATCTAATACCATAGCTGCAAATCTGAGTGTTGAAATGTTGGCAGCTTTCTGCTGCAGTGGGTGTATCTTGACAGTCTCTAGACTTGGTGAAGTCACACTGCGGATATCATTCACGTCACTGAATGTCTCTGTACCTTCAGTGACTGCAACCTTTTTTCTCTTCTGGAAGAGGCAGTACAGGAACACAAAGTGGCTTTGTTTTTCATGCCTCGTGACTTTTTTTTTTACTGGATAGTTTTACTCTGCATATGGACAGAAACCTTACGCTTTGCATCATACTTGCATTCAGGTATCAATGTTATTTTGTCAGACAGGAACCTGCTAGCCATATAAATATGACAGCAAAGCAAAGTCCTCTCATTTCCTGAATATTTTTTTTTTTTTTTTTTTTTTTTTAAAGAGGGGCAGCCCCAAAAAAGGGCCCCATGAGGACAAAAACCACGCTGG
>WTSP01023921.1:0-33243 GCA_025331215.1 Actenoides lindsayi
GGGCCCTTCTCGCGCCGAGCGGCCGCAGGCCGAGCTGGGGGCGCTGGGAAGGCGGCGGGTGCCGCAGCCCGGGCCCGCTCCTTTTGGCCCGCTCCCGCTGCCTGTGCCCCGGGCCCCGGCTGAGTTGGCAGCCCCGCTTGCTGAGGGGGAGGAGTGGCGAGCATCCTCTGAAGCGGGTTGGCTGTGGGAGGAGAACATCTCCAGCCTGGGCTCTGCCTCTGCAGCCTTTACGATATCACTCGTAAAGCTCACAAACGTGCCGTTTAACACCCCAGGGATGTAAAGTGCGGGGATAGAAACACCGGCTGGGTGCCTGAGCAAGTAATGTGTAAGCACAAGACACTTAATGGAAAGTACGTTTGCTGCTAAACCATTAACTTAAAGATTTTTATCTCCCTAAGCAACATGTGAGCTGATAAATGGACAGGCGAAAGGACGTCGGTGCCAAGATGCAGGGGCTTGGAATTGAAACTGCTCTGAATGGACTTTCTCTTCCACAGAATAATTGCAATTAACTGGAGGGGGGAAAAGGCTGATGACCTCTGAGAATGTTTTTCTGGTGCGAGTGGAAACACTGGCAGAAAAGGGACAGATAGGTGCTTTTTTGAATGTTCTTAATAAAGTCACTTAGGCTGCCACTGTTGCTGTTAAACAGAGTTAAGGTAATCTTTGTAAAATGAGATCATTGTATCTCATAGCTTAATTAGAATTTATAAAGCACATTTTGATAGGAGGTACTATATGACTGTATTATTATTACTAAACCCCA
The DNA here is from genome assembly GCA_025331215.1 of Actenoides lindsayi. Taxonomy (NCBI): domain Eukaryota; kingdom Metazoa; phylum Chordata; class Aves; order Coraciiformes; family Alcedinidae; genus Actenoides; species Actenoides lindsayi. The sequence continues at coordinate 770 of WTSP01023921.1, forward strand.
ATTACATATATCAGTGTCTACAGTTTACAGTTTGCATTTTTTCCAAGGCACCCCGTGGCCAATACCCATCTCAGATTCCTTTTATGAAACTGCTGCTAATTAAATTGTATTTTGCAAAGAGAGGAAAGCCAGAAGCATCGTCATCCAAACCCCACGCTGCCTTTGGTTGTTATGTTCAAAACAGAGTTAAAAGTGTTGTGTGCTGTGTGCTCGTCCTTCCAAAAACGTGCAGTATTTCTTCTGAAACTACCAGACTGACAAATTAATTCTATTACATGTAATCAAAGTGGTTTTCTTTGATAGCTGACAAAGTGTGGTATTGCACTACTCGGTTAAGTAGTCTCTGTTCATGCTACACTAAGGGGAAATACGTGGACCACAGCAGCCTGGTCTGCTTAGTGAGTCTCTATTAATTTTTACTGTACATAAGCACCTTTCAAGGTGCCCACACCTGGGAGGAGCTTACTTCTGTAGAAGCCCAAGAAGGCGACTCAGTCAATACATTTCCTTTGTTTCCATGTTCTTCACAAAAAAGGACTGAAATGACATGGGAATAGAGGAAATGGGTCAGAGAATTACCCTGTATATTAGGAATTAAAATAGAGCTGTGATTGGTTTTTAAAATGTTTCTGTGGAGAAAGAATAACAGACATTGAGCATCCCACCAAAAGCTTAAGCTTCATAACACCAGTACATTATTCTTCTAGTCTGTTAAAAATTTCTGTGCATTATACTTTTGGAAGTCATAATTAATGCAATTGGCTATATAATTTTTGAAGAATTGTTTTTTTCTTCTCCATAGACAGGCATACCTGTGTTCTGACAGGTTTAAATAATAGTTTGAGACCCACTGCTTTATCTGATACACTGACTAACTGTGTTTGTGCTCAAGATCAAATTTACTGCTGCTAAGGGAACATGAAGAAATTTTCTACTTATATTTTTGTTGCATGAAAATTCTGTGAAAAACATAAAATTCCACTTACCAGTAAAACATTTTCTGTAGTGAAATGCAGGAAAAAAAAAGAGCTTTTATTTGTTGGTGGTGTTGTCCCTGTGTAGAAAAAACCTCTCAAAGAAGCAAAATGTATTTTATACACGTGAACCAAAAGTTAAGGAGGCTTAAATTACCAAAGTTTGGAGAACTTGTTTATATTGATTGAATGTGCCTGTCCTTCATTCTGACAGGGGTTTATGGATTCATTTCCTCTTACGGAGCATTAAATTACAACTTTAAAAGCTTTCTCATTTATAAAGCCTGGTACGGACAATGTCAAATCCAAACCTAGAGAAAGGTTTTTGGTTTGAGTCATTTCCTTAGTAAAGTTTTTAAAAGTCACAAACATTCCAGCCACTTAACTGGGATGAGACAGATGAGGAAAAGCTCATTAAATGTTTTAGAGCCTGTCTTTCAGGCTCAGCTGGATTTTTATGAATCTTATCAGGCAAGAAAGAGGTGATCCCAAGGCCTAGACTGGATCCCAGGCAGATCCCCAGTCGAGATCCAAACCAATATTTTCTTCTGCAGACCGTGTTACAGTTGGATGACTCCAGGCTTTCTCAGGTTTCCTAGGAGACAACATGAAATACTTCAGCCTTTTTAATCTCAAAGCTGCAGTGTCGGTTCCACTCTAACTGAAATTGTACTGTTTCACAGTACAGTGCATGGCTGTGCAGAGACAAGTGGTAAACTTGGGAAAGAAATGAAAAAAAAAACCCCAAACCAAAACCCTCAGGGGATGCCAGCTTTCAGTGAAGCAAATGAAGTCAAGTACTTACATGCATGCAAATGAAAAATTAATAGCCGATCACTTAAGGATCGAAAGCACAAATGTGTTATAAATGAATGAACATAGCTGGGAAACAGTTTTTTTAATCAGCCCTTGCCCCTGGGTTATAAAGCCAGGAGGGGCTTCAGGCTTGGGAGCTTCCTGGCTGCTGAGGGGCACAGGGTGGCTGTGCACTGGGGCTAAGTGGGACCATCTCGGTGTCCCACCACTGAGCACTGCCCATGGCAACTTACAATCACTGACATTTTTATGTTTTCTTCTGCTATTTCTTTGTGTTCAGTGCTAGCAGGAGTCTACTTTCATGGAGCTTATCTACCCATGGGCAAACTGAAACTGCAAACAGACAGCTGGCTTTGGGACTGACACAGCAATTTTTGAGGATAGATTTTATGATTTTCTAGCATTCATAGCAGGTTAAGTAGCCATGAGTTTTAAGCCAGGTTAACAGATCAAGGTAAGCTTACAGAGAGCCTGAAACTGAAATTCAGCCTCTAAACTGATTCTAGCCACCTTAGGAAAGCTTTCTTCTTTTACAGCATAGACATCCCGATTATTAACAGACTAATGCTAGTCCATGCAGTGATGGGCACTTCCTACGTGTGGCACATTCTAGGGGAATCTGAGGTGTCCCACTGTTCCTTCTGTACCTGTTCCTCCCAGTCCCTCCCTGAGCTGCTTTGGCAGCTGATCATTTTGGGTTTGTACTCTGTGTGATTTCTCTCTGCTTTTTCTTACTTTGTGAAGTAGGCAGGAATGTACTATTAGATGCCTTAGAATCATAGAACACTTTGGGTTGGAAGGGACCTTTAAAGGTCATCTATTCCAAGCCCCCTGCAGTAAGCAGGGACATCTGCAACTAGAGCAAGTTGCTCAGAGCCCTGGCCAACCTCACCTTGGATGTTTCCAGGGATGAGGCTTCTAGCACCTCTCTGGGCAACCTGTTCCAGTGATTCACCACCTCCACTGTAAAAAATATCCTCCTTCTGTCTAGTGTACATCTATCCTCTCTGTTTAAAATCATTGCCCTTTGTCCTATTGCTAGGAGAGACCCTGCTAAAAAAAGGTTGTCCCCAGTCTTTCTTATAGGCCTCTTTTACGCATTGAAAGGCTGCAAGAAGATCTCTGCAGAAACTTCTCCAGGCTGAACAACCCCAACTCTCAGCCTTTCCTCATAGCAGAGGGGTTCCAGCCCTCTGATCATTTTTATGGGACTCCTCTGAACCTGCTCCAACAGGTCCGTGTCCTTCCTGTGCTGAGGACTCCAGGGCTGGACACAGTACTGCAGGTGAGGTCTCACCAGAGTGGAGTAGACTGACAGATCCCCTCCCTCAACCTGCTGGTGATGCTTCTTTTGATGCAGCCCAGGACACAGTTGGATTTCTGAGCTGTGAGTGCACATTGCTGGCTCACATTCAGCTTTCCATCCATCAGTACCCCCAAGTCCTTCTCTGCAGGGCCATTCTCAATACTTTCATGCCCCAGCCTGGATTGATATGGAGGATTGCACTGACCCAGGTGTAGGACCTTGCACTTGGCCTTGTTGAACCTCATGAGGTTCACTTGGGTGCGCTTCTTGAACTTGTCCACGTCTGTCTGGATGCCATCCCATCCCTCAGGCATGCCAACTGCACCACTCAGCTTATTGTTGTCTGCAAACTTGCTGAGGGTGCGCTTGATCCCACTGTCTGTGTCATTGGTGAAGGTATTAAAGAGCAGTCACCCCAGTACAGATCCCTGAGAGACAATACTTGTCACCAGTCTCCATCTGAACATGGAGCCACTGCCCACTACCATCTGGCTGCAGCCATCCAACCATTCCTTATCCATTGAACAGTCTACCCATCAAATCCATCTCTCTCCAATTTAGAGACAAGGATGTTGTGTGGGACCTTGTTAAAGGCCTTACAGAATTCCAGATAGTTGACATCTGTAGCTCTTTCTTTGTCCACTCATATGGTCACTCCATTATAGAAAGGTGTTAGGTCAGTCAGGCAGGACTCGCCCTTGGTGAAGTCATGCTGTCTGTCTTAAATCTCCTCCCTCTCCTCCATGTGCCTCAGCAGAGTTCCTAGGAGGATCAGTTCCATGATCTTCCCAGGCTGACAGGTTGGTAGTTCCCAGGGTCCTCCTTTCTACCCTTTTTAAAAATGGGTCCAATGTTCCCCTCCTAGATGCCTTCTAGATAAAGGCTATTGCATAGCAGGCAGCTTTAAGTTAGGAAATGAACACGACACTGTCATAAATTATTAAAAGCCAAAGTTGCCACACTAGGCAGTATTCCCTGTGCAAGAAGCTCCATCATTACTAATTTATTAATATAACTTGTAGCAGAGTGAAAACTGAAAGCCAAGGATTTGTTCTAAGTCACCCTGAGCCCTCATCTCTTTGACTACCATTTTGATCAGCTAAGAATAAAACTTGTCTTGATGTTTGATTTCCTTTTTTTTTTCTTAATACCATTCATATCTGAAGAGCAGCTACTCTTTTTAACTTTTTATTGCATGTATTAGTGGTACAATATATCCGCTCTTTCAGAATAATAAATCACTGTTTTCCTCTCAGTACAACACGTCATTAATAAACAGCACCTGAGAATTCCCTGGCTGATTTCACTGGATTAAAATCTGGCCTTGAATTATTTCCCCTTGCTCTGCAGAAAGCCATGTTGGGGTCATCTACTCAGTAAAAGCTGAACTGTCACAAATGTCCCGGCCACAGTTGTTAATAAACTTAAGCTTTTTTTCTATAGTGGATGTTAACTGTGCTCTGATTTGGGCTTTTGTCTTAATGCTCATCTTATCCACACTCAAGCCTGTGAAACGGGAGTTTGTTCAGTTTGTAATACTCACGTGGTGGTTCCAGTTAGAGCTCCTCTTTATTCAGGCTACAACAAATCAGCAGCTTTCCAGAAAAGACACAAGAGAATGTGCTAGAGCGCTAAGGCTGCTTGCACTGTGCTTCCCACAGTCCTGCTTGTAGGACAGATGGCTTGGATCACAGCTCCAACAATTGTCTGGAAAAGAACTCTAAAACATCTCAGACTGAAAAATGTAACCATAGAATAACGCCTAAACATAGACACGGGTGTGCACGGGAACAGTGGGAACATCCAGTGCAGCAGCAAACCGCCTGGCTGGGGGTTTTGCTCTCCCCTGGGCTTGGCTAAGCTGCCTGCTTGGTCTTCAGGGCCAACCTTCCCCGTGGGTCGTGATGCCTAAATGAAGACAGTTTCTTAAATCAAAGGCTGCGCACGGCAGTATAACTTCCACAGTGTTCTCAAACGTCGCGTTAGGTGTGTCATGGCTTGCTCGGGGATGTTCCATACCCACTCTCCAGTCTGTTTCCCTCTCTGCAGGGTGGCTTATCTAGTGCCTCCAGCTGCCTCCTTTGATGTGCTCCCCAGCAGATGCTGAGGTGTGAATTTATGAAATCGCACTTTTACATCTCTGCACTCCTTTACGTTCGCTCTTCAGTGGAGTATTTATGACAGTTTTTTAAAGAAGAATTTCGTTTATCAGTTGTGAGAGAACAGGAAATAAAGCTTGTGTTCCGTATCTGCTCTATCTATATATGTTCTGTATCTATATCTTCCTGACAGCACACTGTCTTTCAATGTAAATTTAAAGGTGTGCAAAGTAAAAAAAAAATACTTTGTGACCTTTTTAGAAAAGCAAGCACATTTTCTACCAGTGTCCATCGTACTGCTACTAGTTGTACAGCCAGATTTCTGCTTTTGTGTTTGAGGCTTACGAGTGCTGGAGTTAAGAAATGAAAATGGTAGCTCTGAAATGGTTTGGTTAGTTTTAGTGACTTAATTTCATTTAAAAAAAAAAATGTGGTGAGTACAGGAGTAGTCACGAGTCTTTCCTTAGATACCCTTGTAGATTAATTCGATAGCATAATACAATTTGAAAACTCGATAGTGACAATGAGAGGTGAAGGGGATTCCAAATCAAAATCCAGGGGTTGAACACTAACTAAAATTAGAGTTGGGTCCTGAAAAATATGAGCTCCAAGCACTTTAGCTTTCCTAACTGGAATCAAGCTTTAATTTAGTAACTTGAAGCCAAGTGCTACAGTTCTGGATTGTTTTCAAGAGCAAAAGTTTAAATGCTGCTGCTGGAAGCAGAATGTAGGTGTAAGCACATCTCGAGTGATTAATGTGTGATTAATAATATAGAACAAGAACCACTGTATACAGTTTGCACTTAGCGATTTTAACTTGTATATAATTCCTACCAAACCTGCACAGTTTGTAAAATAACCCTGGTTCTCACAGCACGATAGGTCCCTGGAAGAGCTCACAGAGTGCTACTAATGGATTTTAATTGATTCCCTTTCTGGATAGATTCCACTTGGTCAATAAGATCTCAGCCCCTGATGTGTATGGTTTCAACTCTCCCTCTACACGTGTATAGGGCAGGTAACAGAAGGTGTCGTGCCGTATGCTTAAATGCATTTGCAGCTGAAACATTACTCCTGATGTTTTCCAGTCTTTTCCCTACATCAGTGCCTCCCTTTCCTGGAAATCAGAAGGTGCAGGGTGATGTGGTGTGAAGGGTTCTGGTGCAGCTGTTTTAATAGAGACCTGAGAGGCAGATTGTTGCTGGAAAAAGAACGCCAATAAAATCTTTAATCCCCAGTGTCACCTGTTTCTAAACCACGCTACTGAAATAGCGTTGTTTTGCATACTGCCTTTGCAGGCAGGGCTTCGCGCGTACCATAAGCACGGCATCTTTAATACGCCTTTAAAAGCAAAAACCGTCTCGGGGCCCGATCCTCCATCGTTGCAGTGATGACGGCTCGCTGGGGCGGCGGGGAGATGCTGCAGACCCTCTCCCCAGCGCCGAGGATGTGACGGGTTTACGATGGCAGGAGCGGAGGAACGTACCGGGGCCACGGGGAACCGCCCGGAGCCGCGGGCGTTGCGGGAGCCGCCCGGGGAGAGGCCTCGGCCGGCGGACACCCGGACCCGCGGGGCGCCCCGGCCTCCGCCAGTTACCCCCGCGGGTGCCCGGCGGCGGGGGCCGGCCCCAGCCCGAGGGGCGCGGCCCGGGAGCCGCCCTCCGCCCGCCCCCGGCCCCGGCCTCGCCGCCTCCTCCCCGGCTGGCTCCCGGCGCGGCGCTCGGCGGGGCGATGTGGCGGTGGCGATATGTCAGCGGCCCGCAGCTCGACGGCTTCCGCCGGTACAAGGTAACGGACGGAGACCGCGGAGGGCGGGCGGGGGAACGGCGGCGAGAGGCCGCCCCGGCACGGCGGCCCCTGACCCGCCCGGTTCGGCGTGTCCGGGCTGCTGCGGGCTCCGGGCTCCGGGCTTGCTGAGCGCCCAGCCCAGCCCAGCCCAGCCCAACCCAGCCGTGCGTGCGGCCCCGGCCACCCCTCCGGGCTCCCACCTGTGCCCGCCCGGTGCCCTTTGCCTGGCCGGGGTCTCCCCCTAGTCCGGTGAGTGTGAGGATGGGAACCGGGTGTTGACGGAGCGGCAGGTCTCGGTGGAAACAAAGTTAACTGGGGTTAAGTGAGCGGCAACATCTGTAACAGCCCTGCGCGTTTGAAAGGACCGTGGGTTCGGAGGAATGCGGTGTTTCTGGAGGGCAGTGCGTGCTGATGGTGTTCGTCCGGCTCTATGCGAATGCTTCGTAGGCAGGAATGTTTTGGCTTGGAGAAATAAATAAGAAAACCGGGGCAAAAAGAAAAAAAACAAACAAAGAAACAAAAGCTCACTTTAAAGAATTTGAACTAAACCTCACGTTTGCAAATAACAGGCCTGCAAAACTCAAATGAATGGGTGGATCATTAGGTATTTTGATTAACCAACATGATGTTGCAGACCTCTGAGATCCCTGACTTTCGTTCCCAGGACATTGCAAGCGTGTTGCAGGGGATTATCCAAATCCACTGTAGTTGAGGTGCAGGAGGCTAAGATGGGCTGTGCCACCTTGCTCAGCCACCCTCGCCCCACTCCCTGTTAAAAGCCAGCTTCCACCAGTACAACACCCAACCTTTTATTTTATTTTCAGTTTACCAAGGCAGTCCCTACCCCACGCTCCCCATGCAAGAAGGCAAGAACCCTCCTTGCTTTTTACCACAGGCCCTCCCAGCCTGGCCTCCGGCCAAGGCACGAAGCTTCTCCCAGCTCCCACCAAGCCCTTCCCTTTGCCGGGCCAGCAGCTCTGCCTGCTCGCTGCGAGGTGAATGATGGTGGGGTGGCTGTGGTTTCAGGAGCCTTCTCCAGATCACTTACTAGGAACTTGTTGTGCTCAGCACCTTGTTAATATGTACCAACCTGACTGTGCTTCTCCAGCGTGAGTGGGATAAAACATGCTGCAAGCTGCACCTGGCCACTGGGCGTAAGTTGCACAAGCCTGTACTTGAACAGTGGAGCCCCAGGCTCGACTGAGGAAAAATAAAAAGCTATTTTTAGCGTAAACAGACACTCTTATTTAAGTAACTTTCCTAAAATATTTGGGTTTGTGGTACAAATACAAGGAACACTTGCATTCATTCATCCTTATCACTCCAATGAAAGTAGCTGCAGACAAGTGCAGACGGGGAGGAATCAAAATATCATTGCTAAAAAACTTGTAATCATTGTGCAGTACTTAGGAATCACAGGGCAAATGATTACCAAAAGACAGAATCACATAGCAAAACATTTCAGTTGAGTATATTAAAATTACTTTGGTATCTTGGGAGCATCACAAAAGCCAGAAAATAATGTTAGGTGGTTTTCTTAACTATAGGAATCAGCCAACACACTTCAGAAGTATCTGTTCAGCTGTGTTCTGGAAAACTAGAAATGGTAACTACAGGTTCTTCAAAGGTGAAATCAAATAGTCTGTTCTCCATTATTCAAGGCAACTTGGGACTGGGACATCCTGGAAATAAATAAATAAATCCAGACGACGTTAAGTTACACCCAGAGAAATACAGCTGCATGATGTCAGTGCTGTGGAGCTCCTGGGCTATCTTCACCATCTTTCTGGTGTTCCAGATTGCAGGAGGACGTGGCAGGGGATGGCAGCTCTGCCCATTCCTGAAGCGCTGCTCACAATGGGTTTGAGTTCTCCATAAATGCATCAGGAGTGCAGCAAGGAGAGGCAAGGAGACGCTAATCACTGCTACAATCTTCTCCCCGCCTCCTCACCTCACCCTCCCATGTTCAGGGCTGCTACCACAACCACTGCTTTGTTCTCACCCGGTCCCAGGCCTGAGACATGCTCTTCAACTTCTTATTGCCCTCTGGCAATCATCTCCTCCATTCTGCCCTTCAGCCAGTGGCCTCACCTCATCCTGCTCCTCCAGCTTCCCAGCCCCACTGAGGACATTGCTGCTGCCTTTGCTGCCTGTTCAACAGGACTGGCACTAAACTCAGATCACTGTGCCCAGCAGACACAGGTCACCTCTCTTTACAACCACCTTCCCATGGCTGTAGTGTGTTTCCTGGGGCACCCAGCTTTAGAGCACAGTGGAGGACACGTGGGTTGGCCCTGTGAAGAGCTAGATGGTCTCTGAAAGGATTTATCAGTGCACGTTCAACATTGAGCTAAAACAATTGCTTCCAGACCTGAAGCATGCCTAGGAAACTAGGTAGGGGCACCTCTCCCTCCACTGGGCATCACATTGCAGCATTATATTTGCACTGGTATCAGTGGCTTAATATGCTCTGCACTTTGCACAATTTATCCACTGAGCTGATAATAACACAGCTTAAAACAATGATTTGTATAATACCTCTTTTTCATATAGGTAAATTTAGCCTGAAAAAAAAAAATACTGTTCAATTTTCAATATTCTGACACAGCTAAATTAATTTCTCTGCCATGAATGCAGCAATTGTATGTCTCGGGCACTGTTTGTCTCCTGTTTGCAGTTGGAGGAGGGCCCTGGCAACAAAACCAGTGCAGTTCTTTGCAGAGGGAACCGTGGATCTAATGAATGCAAAGACTTCAGCACCCTTTAGCATTGTCAGGTCCCTGTACATTATGCTTTCAAAGCAAGTTTTCCCCAGTTACCAAACTTTGGGTTACATCACAAAGTGACCCCAGAGCACACAAAAATGCATTCTTTGAATGAACCTAAACTAGATGTACTAGGAACACACACGTATATCCAATACATTCAGTCCATGGTATCATACAGGAACCAGTTCAATGTGAACCCTTCTGAAGGCCTTATAGCATGGACATCAGATCTGTAGGACTAGCTGTTTCACTTCACAAATCTGTTCCATTCGTTCTGCATGTTCAGAGATTCAGTTTTCCTTTTTCTGCTCAAAATCACACTCAGAAGAGGTGGGGATGTGACAATGAGACAGTTCAGATGCAACCCTGGGTATTTCTGCTGTGATAACTCTGCCACCTTCTTGCCTGTGGGGTAGGTGGGCAGGTACTGGTTTCAGGCCAGTTGCATGCTCAGATGATTTGCTGCAACTGTAGAGCAAAAGAAGCTGATACTTGGATTTTGTGCTGTTCCTTAGGGCCTGGAATGGTAAAGCTGAAAAGCTGGAACCAACTGCAATTGTAGGGCTTGGGTCACGTCTTTGCTACTTTTATATTTCTGTTACCAGCGTTTTGCAGTTGTAGAGGAGCACACGTGGAATTGCACATCTGCCTTTCCCCACCTGTGTCAGTTTCTGTTGGAAACAAAAAGTTTTGAGACAGCCAGGTGAAGAATACAAATAAAAGTAGAATTTAGTTCTTTATTTTTATCCTCTTCATCAGAATGCAATAATGTTAATGATGAGCTGCTGTTGCCATTGCCTCTTCTCACCGCTGCGATCTCTAGATTTTCTCTCGCAAATCTGCCCCAGATCAGCTTTTCTACAGCACCTATCCACCAGGTTTTCCAAGGCACAAAACTTTAACACCTTATCCTTTTTCAGAATAAAAGAGATTTAAGGACAAACTATAGAGGCTTGACTCAAAGAAGAGGCCTTGGAAAGTATGATCTTAAAAAATCAGAGATAACATTAAAAATTAAGATCTAAGGTTCCACATTTTCATCTTGGTATGTCCACTGTCTTTCTGTCCTCTAAGCTGTACATTAAGTATGTGTGGTTTCTTTTCAGTGAGACTTCTGATATTGCCCCACATTCTCATAAGTAAAGTAGGCAGAGGTAAGTAAGATGAAATCAGTGTAAAATGGAAGCACATTATTCTAAAGAGGAATTTTAAGTTCTCTGTCAAAGTAGGAGGTTCTATCAAATGAGATCTGACCTATAGAGCTGTCGCTCTGTCCTGGCTCTGTTGCTGTTCAATACTTTCTTTAATTAAGAGAAGGGAGATTACTCTTGTAAAATTTCCATGTGATACTAAAGCACTTTGAAGGATAGGCTTATCATTGAATATATTCTTGCAAAAAGGATGTAATAGCTGGAAATCAATACAAAGAAATTTAGTAAACAAGGTACAATGCTTAGGGGAAAGAAAATCAACATTTTGAACATAAAACAAGAGACAACAGACTACATAAAAAAAGATACTTGGGGATCTGAGTGTCAGCAGCATTGTGTCTGGTATAGTAAAGAGAAAAAAGCTCTCAAGTGTGAAGTGTCATAGATATGTCAAAGGGTTACATACACTCTTGTATACGGCTCAGGTATCAGCTGGCATAATGTGTCCTGCTTGCTTTGGCACACAGTTTGCAACCCACAGAATGGCATTAGGAATATTAAAAGGCTTAGAAAAGATGAACTGTGAGAAATAGGCTGAGTGCTGTGGGAGTAAGAGCCTGACAGCCAGTTCATCTGCACCCTCTATAAAGAAAGGCAATCTGTAAGTTTTGTCTGCACAAGGAGAAATTCAAGGCTATGTCATTCTGGTGCTGATAAGGGTCTGTGGAACAGGTACCAGGGGGGATTGTGCAGGTGTTTTATCAGTCTTCAGGAATGGTTTGATTTCTTTGAGGGAGGATCTACAGTCTAGTGTTGAGTGTTAATAAACAGTTGCTTACACCTTTTCTAGCAAAGCTTCAGATAATGTTTTCTATTTTAATCTGCTGACATGGTCGTTTATCGCAAACAATTGGCTCATGACCTCATAGTAACTTGATCTGCTTCTTGAATGTCTGCTAAAGGTGATCCTCCATTATGTTAAGGACTAGAATACCTCTCAAGTTACATCCCAGCCCTCCTTTTAGTAGGTTAGAGAAACAAGATCAGACATATGATGATCACATTTCAAGGCTTGATTGTTCCTCTCCTACTGACTCAAAGTGTTTTGAGTGTAATCTAGCAAATTACACTTTGGAAGTTTGGGATCAGTCCAGATACCAGACTGGATTTCTGTTAAGCCTTTATGCATTTCCAAGGCTACCTGTGCAACTGTGAGATTTAGAAACACAGTGGCTTCTGCTCACATTGATTGAACAGGAGTTTTGCTTTTGACCCTGCTAGCACAAGGATTTTACATTATTTTTGAAAATTTAGTACAGGAGACTTTCATTTGCATATTTATCTGGAACTTCATAGGAGGCTCTTAATACTGTTCATGGTTGCATATGGACAGTTTGACATATGATGAGTACATACATTGCATGTTTGTTATATAGTTGTTTTGCAGATTATATTTTTAGGGTTTTTTTTCCTAATTTTTAATTCCAGATATTATTTAAAAAGAGTTATCATCAACTATATCTGCTGTAGTTAGTCTTTTTCAAATGACTTCACTTTAATAAAGCCATTGAATACCAGAGGTAGTGAAAACTAACATTATCCACCTTCCATAAGTGAGTCAACAGCCCACTGTTCTACAAATAAAATCTTTCCGTCTTCTTCATGTTACTTTGATGGATTGGAAGACTGGGGTTGTAATTAAAAGTTGTTGAAATATAAGCTAAATTAACCAAATCATTCATTGCCCTTACATTTTCTGTCACTGTGTTCATGTGTAGAAGAGTTGTGGGCCAACTGGATTACATAATTCTGGAAGATTGTCTTTGCACACACACCATCTCTTACTCCTCATCCTGTTGTAATGGTGGCTGACATAATGTAGCATTTCAAGAGTTCTGTAATCATTATTTTCCTTCTGCATATAATATGCTATGCTAATAAGCCTACAACATAATGAAATCACATCACAGAGATGTTGCATTTGATATTACTTGCTGCAGGACATTTTGCCCAGTGATGGTGTAATTGTACATGGGTTTGAGTGCCACGTTATGCCCATGAATTTACAAAGGTTCCTTAGATCGCTTTTGGGACAAATACGCATGATACAAAGAGTTGTAGGCCTTGTTGAGTCTCATCAAAGTGCAAATACCAAGCACATAATTTCATTTTATTGCTTCATCAAGAGACATTAGTGTTCTGAAATGTTTATTGGATTTTTACGGGTAGGATATGCATGTTTACACACTTACGAATCCATATATATTTATTTCTGTTTATTCATCTGTGTTTTAATAGAAGACTAATTGCAGAGGTGCATCTGTGATTTTAATGGGATTATTTGTTATAAATCTAGGGTAACCATTGTTAGAAGGGCTGTTTTGAACAGGCAGGAACTGAGGTTTTGCATCTTTCTGTGCAATACCTTCTCTCTTGTGTGTCAGGATACTAGATCACACAGCTGCTTAGTGTGTGTTGTAAAGAACCCCTGTTTAGCATCCCTCATGAAAACTGCAACCCTCTTTGAATCTGTCTTACCCTTTTGGGCCTAGAGCAGTTCCTTCGGGTTCTCCAGAGGTTTAGGTGCACGCTCTGGCAGAGCTCCAGTTGTGTGGGAATTCAGTTTCATGTTTGATCTTTAAAGGGCTGCTGGCACCTTCAAAAACACCCGTGTCTGTACACATACATAAGGAGATGTAGCACAGAATCCTGCTGTCGTTTCCTTTTACCAACCGTAGAAGACCAGTGTACACAAAAAATGCATAGACATCAACTTCCTTGCTGTGTTAGAGCTTCTTTGAGTAGAGATGCTTAAGGATCTCTTGTGAAGTGTGTGCAGGTTTTGTAGCTTGCTTTCTCTCCTGACTCTGAAGTTTGTGTAGTCATGCTTTATATTCTTCTCTTCATTGTAGTCATTCCAGAATTTTATTCTTGGGATACCTCCACAGGGCAAGGCTGGAGAGGGCCCTGGAGCCCAGTGAAAATCAGCTGTCTGCTGTGATTAATGGTTAGCTGACTGCCTCGTTCTTTTTTCTTTTCCAGAAGGTCTCTCCAAGACAACAGTTAGGCTTTGGTTTGGAAATAGTCCATTCTGGAAGCAGTACGCACCATTTTTTTTGTTGTTGTTTTTACCATCCTTCAGCACTGTCCCAGTGTGGGCATTTGGGTTTCTGAACACGCACAACACACTGTGCTCACTTCCATACTCTGAAATTGCCCTGTTGCTGGGTTACGATGTTGTAATGTACTCTCCAGATAGTTTCAGGTACTTTGAGCTCAACACTAAGAACGTGTTAGGTGTGCAGAGCCAGATAATGAGGCCCAAACCTGCTCCAGCAGATGCTGTGAGGTGTGGATGTGGCCAGTTTGCAATAAGGGGAGGTATATCCGAGCTGTGGATATGAGCCAGAAGGTACCATTTGTCTTGTATTTAACAGTGCAGACCTTGGTCACAGCAAGTGCTTTTGAGCCATGGCTGGGTTACTCTGCTCTGTCACTCCAGGACAGTTGTCCCTCTTCTGTATGGCCAGAAATTTGCTTTGGCTCATTTTTCTTTCTCTTGTTTTTCTAAATTACTTTTCTTTCCTTACTCTTACTCTTCTTACTGTAATCAAGGTCCCTTTTCTAGTGCAGAAAGTGTTTGCTGGGGAATGCTTAGCACTTGTATCAATCTTGCACTGAAAAATCTCCAAGAGGTTTATCCTCCACTTCTGTCTGTTTATGTAAGTGCCCTGAAAAGACAGAATTATGCAATAGCAAACGGCAACACTTTTTTACATCAGGTTCAGTGCACTCTTGCATTCATGGTCATTGATCGTAACGTGAGCATGGTATTGAGGAATGTGGTTTTCTGAGCAGCTATGAACATTAAACTGAGGATTTCATGGCCTTGAGATTAGTAGTTTTTTGGGAGCAGTTAAATAACAGGCCTGCAACACAGAGTATTAAACTGTATAGCAGATTTTATTTGTCAAGTTTTATTTTTGTCATGACAGAAAATTAGCTGAATGTTTTTTCCATGGGTGTTTCTTTTGGTCTGGCTAAAACATATTACTGATGAGGGAAGAGCAAATTTCCATTCTTCAGCATGTCTGCTGGATCTTTCTTCCCTGCCCAGAGGACCATGGTTCAGCCACAGACATAGGAATGAACAGGATGAAATGTGATGGGTCTTGAAATGTCTTTAGGTGACAGAAGCTTGCTTGAATTCTACTTTTCTTTTTTTTTTTTTTTTTTTTTGTAATAAGCACTGTTTTGATTTTTAGTGGTTGACTTTGGAAACCATCAAGCAAACCAAAAGCTGATGCTGTCTTATATTTATTACATAGAGATATGTAGGAAAACTACATAATCACATCTATATTCTATTTAAGAAAATACAGAAATATATAATCCCTATATAATCCCATATTTTTCTATATAAGAAAATAATTCTGAAGAAATGAGATTGCTTTTCCTTTTTTTTCTCCTGGGACCAAGTACAAGTTCTGGACAGACAGTGAGAACTTTGGGTAGAAAGCCTCTTTTGTTATTTATCTAGGATTTGATGATTTTATTCATGACTTTGAAGGCTTGGGATGGAGGGGAGAAGGAGAATGCCAAAGCAGGAGTGAAGGTCACTTATTTTGACCTTTGTGCACTCTTATGCAGGTATGGCTGAATTTATTGAATGTGCTGGTCAGCAAATTATCGTGTACCTTGCATAGTCTTTGAGCACAATTTGAGCTAAGGAAATGGGCAATAGCTACAGAGAAACTTTGGGCAGATTCCTGATTACCTGGAATTAAGAGATACTTGGATTTCTCTTAATTTTCAGAGGATTTCCATAGTTGTCATGTGAATTAAGTACTAGCTGATTGTTCTATTGGTGTATATATTGTATGGCTTGGTATTCTTTTTATTTTTGGCATAAATATAAGCAAAGCCCACAGACAGTGCAGACTGGGTTAATTTGCATGCAAGCTGGACCATCAAAACATCAATCAGTTGTAATAATCAGTGTTGGAAAGACACAGTATAAAACAACGACATGTGGAATTGCAAATACATACAGAATAGTGAAAACTTCAGTCTTGCCTGCAAATTCATTTTTTTCCGAGGTAATATATTTAAGAATTCTAATATATACTGTAGCAGAAAAGCTCTTGATGACAGAATTGTTTCATGTTTTAAATAACATGAGTGGCAGAAGCAGAGAAAAATAATACACTTAAGTGACACTTTCAACACTTTTTGAAAATAAATCAATGATGTACCATTCATTAAACTGTACATTTTATTCCTAGTAGAAAGTTAGTCTGACCAGTCTGACCAGCAGCTGATAGATGATTTCTTGGATATCTGCCAGTATGTATTCACTACATGGGGCCATGTTACTATAATTTTGCAAGTAGACTAAATGTATTAGCTGTGATTAAAACTTAACCCCAAATTACAAAATTAAGCAGGTGCTTTGTTTTGTCCAGAAAGTAATTAAAACACATCCTTGGTATGCACATAGGAAAAGGAAATGCGTGGAAGAGTTCCTAAGCACTCCATAGGCTGACACCCTCAGAAAGATTAGATGAAGAGTCCTAGACTGTGTGTTCAAAACCTGAGGCATGTGGCATTAAACTTTTTTCCTGCTTTCCTTGCGCTTGGCTGCCGAGAGCTCTTTGCCCAGATGTGTGTAGGTTAAGTGTGTGTGTAAAAGCTTGGAGAGGAGGATACTGAAACTGAGATTAACCTTGCCAGACTTCAATTACCTAAAAGGTGCCCAAGTTTAAGACAAGTATCTAGGCTCCTTTCATCATTAATGACTTGAGACAGGTACTTCCAGAGCACAATCTCATCCAAAGGGTTAGCTGAAGTTAGGTGAAATGAAAGCCTCTCTGTCATCAGCTCTCCTGCATGTGAGCAGCTTCCACAGATTGTGCTCTATCACATCCCTAGCTTATTCCCATTGCCCATACAGAATGTTTGGACAGTGCTGTATACAGGTATGTCTGAATCTTTATAAGAGTCTTATGCATCATGTTAACAACATAAACTGTATATGCACTTTCAAAATCCAAGAATTTCTGAGAGCATCACACATGCCACCCCGATGATGACCAACTTCTGCCACCGTGGACCTGCCAGGGCTCAAGAACATTGTCACAAGTGGTATTGTCAATTAAGATTATTCTGCAGATTATTCTGAGTTCGTGTTCTGCAGTCCCAAGGCAGGATAAAACTTGATACTTGAGGAGAAAATAGATAACAACAATTCAGGATGGACTCAGATTTCTGAGATGTTTTGTTTGCAGAAGATGTGGATATGTGCTTAACTGAAATATGTAAAGCACATATAATATTCATACAAGTCTGTGCAATAGGGGAATTGTATTGAGGTAATGAACTGCTATTTTAAAACTTATTTTTATAACAACATAACTTTCATGAGCATAGTGCAAATGAAACCGCATTGCTATGTTAAAAGCTGTGTATCTCTGCAAGATAATATCCCACTTACAACCACATTCCATATCTATTCTGCATACTAGCAATGAACTGCTGCTCAGGCTATGCGTTACTGGTAGTGCAAATAAAGGTATTAAATCCAAAATATGGTAGAAACATGGAATCTTATATAATAACTTGTAAAATCAATAAGAATTTAAAATTAAAATGTGACTATGGAACCATTTGCCATTTCACCAGCCTCAACCTTTGTGTTAGTACATAGAGTTGCTAACAAGGTATTGTAAAACAGACCAGTGCTTTTAAATTAAATTAAAACTGTGTGAGTGGTCATCAGAATAGGATAAATAACTTTACACCAGTCACCCTCAAAATGATTGTTCTTAGATGCTGCAGGATATAAAGTGATGGAAAAATATGCATTGTTCAGTGCTTTGTTTAATGTATTTGCTTTTTTCCCCTCTCACAGTACAGTGCTGTGGACACAAATCCTTTATCTGTGTATATTATGCAGCCCATCTGGAACAAAATTATTAAGGTAAGACTTTTATTTAATAGAAATATCACATGATAATGTAAGAATTTGTTTTGAATACAGGATGTATTTTCACTTAAAAACACATATTGATTAATAAAGCTGAAAGTAAGACATCTGTATAAAAGAAAAAAATATTACAGGTTATGTAACTATATTTAAGATGAGTATGCTCGGATTTTGAGGTGAGTTTTTTATTGAAAAACAAGGTTTCTCTTTTTTTTCTGATCACTATACAGAAGGCATCCATTTCTTTTTTACACCTTTCATTATTACATCTTTCATTAAACAGCTTGGCAGACATTGAAGGGTTTACCAAGTACAAATTATTTTTATGCAGCATATGCCACCAAACAACAGCGTGGCTTTTTTTTCCTGTGCTGTGCACGTGTTTTTATGCAAGTGCTGTCTCATTTTCTCCCAAGGGTACTTGCTGGAGGGAGCGAGGCATTTCTCTAAGAAGCTGCAAATGAGAGCGGTTACCATGATCACCATAACGATTGGAAGACAGCATCTCTTGAATGCATTATGATCTGCAGTTTCTAAAAATGAAACTGCTCACAATTACTTCTGCTGTTGTTGGGGGGGAAAAAAAAAAAAAAAGGCTCTATCTCCAATAAATATGAACTTTATTGATCTCTAAGGAAGCGATGGCTTCTGCATCTGCCTCTTTAGAGGAAATCTTTAGATTGGAGCAGTCTTGAAAACAAACCTTTATACAAAGAATAAAGGATGTATGTGGTCAGGGTGCTGCTGGATCTGCCATCTTTGGCTTCTATAATTCAGGTATTTCTTATACTTGGTATAGCAGAAATATCATAATCTCTCATTCATAAACTCGTTGTAATTTCATGAAAGTGTTTGTACGACCTAACTTAAGAATTAAAAAATAACCCGTATGTGGTATGAGAGAAAAGAAACTCAAAGATGTGAAACTGAACTCAATCATTCAGTTCGGAAACTCTATTTTAATTCCCATCATAAATACTGAGGAAAACAATGAGGCAGAAAAGCCTCCCCAGTACGCTGGAGTCCATCACGAGACACGAGCAAAGGGTTTACTGTGCACTTGCACTTTGGTTTAGGATATCCATGGGTATTCATCTGCTATCAAATTGCAGGGAGAGTATTATCAGTGAAAAACCCCCTTCGGAGGCAAGTTCTAATGGTTGCAGGGTTTTCCCAGAAGAAAAGGAACATCCTTGACTGTCCCTACATAGCACAAGATGATCAGTCCTATAAGAAATGTGACCTCTTTAGATTTTTTTAAACTCCTTAAAGTTTAGGTGAGGATGATTTTGTTCACTTTTTGTTGGGGGAGAACACAAACCAGAGCACTGGTCTGAAAACCTGTTTCAGAAGCTGGGACATCTGAGTACAGAACCAAAGACCGGAGTGGGTGCTGTCTGTAGCCTGGCATTCGAGTTGGTTTGAACTCCAAAGATACAGCACTGAATGACCTGCTTTTCTTCTGGTGCAAGAACGTTACATGATAATTCTCAGCGATGCATCACAAGGATTTAAAGGGAAGTTGGTTTGCTCTCAGCTTTTGTAGAAGTAGGCATTCCAACATCAAAAAGATTCTGCCAGGTCAAATCAGAGTCCTGCAGAGGAGCTGGGAATGCAGAGCTGCAGAGGGGAACGCAGTGTGCAGTGGAGATTGCAGCAGAGTCATCTTGGTTGCTGCTAGAGGTAAAAATGAGAATGAGGGGAGCACCAAACTTACTGGCCAAAATGTAACTATTTGTAAAATAATAGTAGGAACAGAAGCTGATAGAGTGGTTTTGTTCCTAGCCGGATACTGAAACCAGATGTGGCAGTAATTGTTGTCCCAACCTCAGTCCAAGAAAATTCTGATAACCCGTTCACCAAAAAAAATAACCTTTTTCTCTTGAAGTGTGAGTAAAACAGTGGTAATTGTGATCAAGTCTTTTTAGAAGGAGAATCTCTGAATACATTTACTTGTCATTGATTTTTTTTGGTAGCATTTGTTGTAAGCATTATAATTGGGCTATGAGTGTGCTCTAGACTATAATATTCTGTGATCTAGAATATAATATTGCATTTACATTTTACACTATATCATCATATTACTGTTTGAATAGAACAGTGCATTGCAATAGGGAGATATCATAAAGCTGGCATAATATTTTAAGAAGAAGAAACAGTGTATCTAATATGTCCACTCAAAACCTGGCTTCTTGATGACTGGGAAAAATAATTTCTCTCAGTTCAGACATCCTAATACATCCAATTGCAGATTAGAATCAATTAGCTTTTCATTTCTAATTTGATGAAAATAAACATTCCATGGTGACTATTTTTACCAGATTTAAAAAATCGACCTCCAGAGCAAAGCAAATAAAAATAAAAAAAATCTTTGAGAACAGAGACTTGGGATTTGGGCCTGGCTTTTATATATCAATTTAGTCCTAATTGTAACACAAGTTTCTGTATATTCCATAACACAGAATTCATTGGAATAAGTGTTTCCTTTGTTATGAGACATTATAACTCATTGTGTGATGTATTTCCTATGTTATGAGAAATTAAGCAGAGCCTAACATTAGAGAAGATGTGGTAATTTACCTGCTGGGTTGTTGATGTATATAAGAACTGAAAACATGTTTTCATTACCCAGCTCATTTACCTGTGGTGGAGATGCTGGAAAAGCAAAGAATTTGTGTGTTTAATTAGAAATCCTCCTGGAAATTCTTGAACATTACCTTCCTCTCTTTTCTCTTCCAATGAGATCTTTCTGAAGTACTGTATCATGTGCTTGTGTCAGTTTGAGTGTGATTTTTTGGATGTAGGTGCTTGAGAAGCTAGCTGATTTTGGTGCTAAGGCAGAAAGTGCAGGGTACTGTTTCATGGCTGGATTCTGGAAGGGGCTTGAAGTACTCTGAGATACTCCCGTCTGGGGTAACTTTTCCACGTTGTATGAAACTGTAGTAGCACACATATGAAACTACAGAGTAACAATTAACTCTCTCTACATGTTATTTAAAACTCTTCTGATTATGCAACTAAAGGTGTTTAATCCTTAATTCAACGCTCTGTCCTTTTGCCTTTAATTAAGATTTGTATTTTATAATAAAGCACAATCGGAGGCCTTCTGACAGATAATGAGTAGTATTGCTACACAAACTGAATATTCCTCCTCGTTTGTATTCATGAGAAATCACATTTGTGCAGGACAATGAGAGCAAAAGGAGGAAATCCCACTGGGATACACAGGTGTGTGCCAGCTTCACTGAAGTCAATTAACTCCTGACTCTGTTGCCTTTGTGAACTTTGATTTTATCATTAGAATTGGGCATGAGCAGAATTTTAGTGGTCCCAAGTGACTTAGTTAAGGAGTATTTCAAGTTTGCACAGAGCTCTATGTAAATATGTGTAGTTGACTGCTTATTATCCAGACGATTGTATTAAAGCATTTGCTGGTTGTATTAAGGCTTTTAGCATGAATGGCTGTAGACCTGTTAAACCAGAAATCAGTGTTTTGTGGAACCAGAAGTTTTTTGATGGGTTCAAGCATACAATGCTTTTTGCTAGAGCGAAGATGTGATTCTCCCCAGTGGCAGCTCCAGTTATATCAATCACACAGTGCATTGGTGTACTAGACTTCTACTGTCTGTTAATTAGATAATAAAGATTGCAATGTATCCTTCCATAGGATCCTAGTAAATTCAGGCTGTATTTTTCCAACGTGTGTAAGAAGTTAATCTTTAACACATGGTAATTTTTGAATGGTGAAATAGGGTGATGGTATTGTAATTCCCAGCAACAGAGTAAGGGGCATTACATGTAACAAAGGGGATTTTGCAGCTGGAATATTTTCTGAATACCTAAACAGATTAGTTTTGGTAAGGATCAAAAGAGTATACTTAGGAGTTTAACTGCAGGAGAGGCTGTTTTCCTGAGGATAGATCACCTGTAGCTGTTTTTCATGGTGTGTCTGCTAGCCAAAGGAATTGCAAGTATTTGTTTCCTTCTTAATATACATGATGTTATCAAGAAAGTGGGTTAAAAGAACATCTTTGTGTTTGCATTGTGTAAGCGTCAATTATTTCCTGGAATAACTTAATAATGACATGGTGACTATTTAGAATGATGAGCCTAATTAGAAAGCAGACATTTATGGTGCTCCACTTTATTTAATAGTCAACAACTATTATGAATCATGCAGGAGAAATCAGTAGTTTTAAAACACTACATTGGATGACATCTGTGTAGCCATGCAAACGGTTCATCCACAGGCTCTCTGAACCCACTATTTTGGTCTGTGTTTTAGATTAAAAGAGATCAATCTAGAATTTCTTCAGCATCTGTGCTTCTTATTTCATGGAGGGTCATAGACATCAGATAAATTCCACAGCTGGTGATTAAATACCAAGCCTTCATCTTACAAGGTTGCTGCATCCCCAGGTACCAAAATCAGGAGATGTGCCACTGCCACCGCAAGCTGAGCATGTGGTCAGTGTGAGAAGAGGGGATCATGCAGTGAGGGGTTCCTCCTTAGGTGTTGTCTCCTAAAGGAGTTTCAGGGAACATCTGCTGTCACTGGTTCTTAGGGATTTAGAATTGGACTTTTGAAGAGTCAGAATGATAGTTGCATTACATTTTTTTATTGTAGCTGTGATGTATTTTAAATATTGTAAGAGCTGACATGCGATATTTTAAAGTAGTGATAAAATCCTGGTCATAAGGAAAGCTATTATTTATGACTATTATAACTATTATTCTATTATAGCTATTTAATATTTTTCCCTGTGTTATTAAAGAAAACACCTAAGAAATATAACTAAAACATATTCATTAATTTTAATCTGATTTTTGAAAGCTTACACTGTACAACATCAATTTCACTATTTCTCCTGAATATTGTTTTATAGTAGAAAAAGAGGATCTAGTCAGAATAATTAATCAGTCCAAGCATTCAAATTTAATACGCAAATTTTTCTTGCAGTAATAGGAGAGAGGAAATTTAAAGATATGTTTAAATTAATATGTATTCATCAATATGTATTCATCTGTCCATCTAGCTAGTCCAAAGAAATTAATAAAATGTTTGATTTCAGCACTATTATTCTTATCTAAAATGATTTAACTTCATTTTCTTTAATATTGTTTTGTATTATTTTATAGTGTTGAAGTACTTTACACCCATTTTCAACCCTTAGACACTCCAAAGAATGGGATTATAAGTCTCCAGAGTTTTTTATGTATTTTGAATATATTGATACTGTGTTTGAGTGATGGTAATGGTTGATACTTTGTACTTCTGCAAATATGTTCTGTCTAAAAATCATGTCGAAAATTATACCCGAAAATATTCTGGAGAAACTGTGTTGGGACGAGTGTTACCAAAACAGATCCCTGTGGCAGTGTGAGGAACACCTTAAAGCTGCAGAGGATGAATAGCTGAGAATGGGTAATGAGACAAAGAATTAGAGGCTTTGGTGAAGACAGAGAGTCCTTTTCATCACCCTACAAAGTCAAGTGAATTAATGGAGTGTTTATAATTTATGGCTAAAGAGGGAAACCCTGCAGAAAGTTACTATCCAGAGAAGTAGGGAGCTGCTTGTAACAGGGAGATCGTCTGAATCTAAAAGTGTGAAGTACTCAGTGTCTGATTTTCTTGATATTTTGAGTTGCAAATTATTGACATATTTTAGAAGAGGAACTTTCCTTGCTCTAGTGTGGGAATAGAATGCTTAGGAAGACCTGCCACGTGAATGCTGAATTACCACACTGGGGTGCTGCAGTCTTCTCTCAGTTGTGATACGCACAATCGCAAGAAGGTTCCCTTGGTGGCTGGGAAAATCAGGATAATGTGTAACACAGGAAATGCAGTATTTTAAACCAGTATTTTGGCTGCAGTGGCAAAGATCAGGCAAAAGGATTACATTTGAAGAGAAATGTCAGAGATGAAAACTGTATTTTAATTTGAGAATGGGAAAACATGCAGAAATCTGAACGTTGCTAATGTTATGTACAGGCTTCTCCTTCCCTGATAGAAAATATAAAAGATTCAATTAAAATAGGACTTACAATTTGAAATATAATTTTTCTTAGTATTTTCTTCTTTCTTTTTTTGACAGATAGTGCCTTTGTGGATTGCTCCCAACTTGTTAACATTCTCTGGATTTATCATGATTTTAGTTAATTATTTTCTAATATCTTTTTATGACTGGGACTACACTGCCTCAGGTAAATATACTCCTGCTGGAAATTTTCAGAATTAGTGAGCTGCTTACATCATACTTCTGAATGATACAGGGAAATATCAGATACTTGAAACTTCCACTCGTTCCCTTAATGAGACTTCATGAGCATATAGGAGGATCTGAGTTTTAATTATTTAATTATTATTTAATTATAAGTTTAGATCAGGTTATTGAAAAATCTTACTTAATTTCATCCTTAAATATGGGTTTCAGCACACACTGCTTGAAGTGCATGATAATATTGCATTTTCTTTAAAGTGTATACACAGCCAAAACCTGCCATCATGTTCATGAAGTGTTTATTGGTTTTACATTTCCTAACACCTAAATAGATGCCTGAATAAGTTAATTTGCCTTTGATTACTCCACCATGCCCCCACACCCCCCATTCAAGACTGCTTCTAGACAAAGAAGAAATAGTTTCTAAACAAATGGCTCTTGCAATTATGGCTTTCGAAGTCCTAGTCCCTATTTTCTTCTCATGGCAGATCAAGTCAAAAGCTTTTTGGAGCTGAGTGCTCCTGAGTGCAGGACAGGTTCTGGGCTTCTCAGGCAAGCTGTTGGAGCCTACAGAAAGCAGTAAGCATCTCCCAGGTGATTACTATAGAAAAATCTTTGCTTTTCGTTGAAGTACACAGTTTGGTGAAGACAGTTTTATTTCCTGAAACAATTACATTGAGGGTTTTTTGCTGCCTTTAATTTTTTATGTCTGCAGTTAGGTTCAGGAGGTACCCTGTGACAGGAGCTGTAGGTTTATCACAACAATTCTAGAGGCAGGGATACGTGTTAGCACTTTTGGTTCAAAAATAATCCTGTCTGAGCATTAAGTTTTCAGGGCCAGCGTGTTACATACTTGTCTGGCCTCATCCTTAAACACTTGGTTTTTTATCAAGGCAGCTGATATTTGCCAAGTTCTTGATCTGCCAGATCTTTTAATGGGATAATTTTATCTTGAGACATTCCCAGTAGATACAAATTGAGCTTGGAGACATTTTAAGTGGTGATTAAGTCAGTTAGAGTTGAGACCTCTATGTGTAGTTTGCAAGCCTCTTCTCAAGTTCACACGAGAACTGTGCCTATCATTTCTCAATTGATTGAAAACGTTCATGCAACCTAATGAGCCTTTTGAGTATCAGGTGTCAAACCCATACCTAGGATCAGAAATAAAAGACTTAATTTCCTGCACAGCTGGTTTTCATTCTACAGTTTGGAAATTTGCAGCTAGGAGTCAAGGATTACCATCTTTTCTTTCTGAGTGGGAAGATGAGGCATTGAGAGAAAGGTGGTCAGGGCACTGCTTGTGGTACTGGCATCTCCCCGTGCAGCAAGGACACACTTCTGTGTGCAAGCGTTCCTGGGTTCGGTGAGGTTGACAGAAACCTGAGAGGGCTTTGCACTTAGAGTTGTTCACTACTGGTGTAGTCCTTACTGCATCACGTTTAAGTTAAATAGAACGCTCGTTGGAAAAAAAAGAGGGATTTCTTTAAAAGAGCTATGATAACCTTGGGTTATTGCTATCAGCAGAGCAGTAGCAGAATCTGGGTTCTGTCCAATTCAACTTCATTTTCATTTTTTTCAAGTAAAAAAAAAAAAACCAAAAAAGGTGCTCACATCTGTCCTAGCCTAAGGACAAAAATTTCCTATTTGGATCTGTATGGTAACAGTGCTATGCAAACGCCACATTGGCGCTACTAAAAGTTATCATACTTGAAAACTACATTTGTTTTTTGTCTTGAGATAAAAGCATTAACTATTTTGGAGATAGATAGTCTTCCCATGACCTGGGAATATTTATGCCTAGTTATTGTCATTATGTTGTGCCATATTAGAGTCATTTCAGGACAAAAAAACCCTCTACTTCTTCTCTCCTTTACAGTGTAAAGCCTGCTCATTGCTTCTTTGATAGACCTCACTGATGACTTAAGGTCAAAACCAGATATTTCATTCTGTTTGATGTAGTGGGCTGATCAGTGGCAGCTTGTTCCTATGTATATACATAGCTCAGTGGATTCCTTTGATGTTTAACCACTGTTGCACTGACTTACTACCCCATTTATTTCAGGTACCAGTCCTGGACTTGTTCCCACCTGGGTGTGGCTGTTCAGTGCTTTTACCACCTTTTGTGCTTATGCTTTAGGTAAAGTACAATGAAAGAATTTGCATGTCTGACATCTTCATATAGTTTTATGCACTAGTTCACTAGTGCTGATATTAAGAGGCATCGTGGGTAAATTATTGACCTCTTTCCAAAACAGTTCCGTGAGAAAAAATACCCATGCCAAAAACCATCCATAAGACATAAAAAACCCCAAAGAACAGAGTTTTTAATTATATATTGGAGCTTCTATGACTGCAGCTCTTATCCCTCTTGAAAGTTCAAATTGTCTTAGAGGAACAATGGAAATCATTATGTAGCAGCAGTCATTGCTGTTGCGTTTCTTAAAAAGCTTTGGCCCCTGATGATTGCACTCTGAGAAACTCTCTGACTCTGGCATTAGCAGAGGGTGCTTTCAAAGGCAGGGAAAATAAATAGCAAAGTAGAGAAAAAGGGAAATAAGTATAGCATTGTGTTTTAAACTATTAGGCCCTTCTGTGCTTGTGGTATGTCAGGAGAAAAGGTGTGAATGAGATGACAGACCTGAGCCTCTTAGGGAGATGAGCATTATATTTTTTTCTTTCCTGTTGCTGTTTTTCTCCCACCTTTTTTCTCTTACTTTTTATATCATACTGTAATTGTATTTTTAGGTATATTGCACCCTGTTGTGCAGTGGTCGGTGCAAAGACATAGACCTAAACTGATGCAGAGCTGGGAGTGAGATCCATATTAGTGTGGCTGTTTTGCTTTCTCTTCTAAAGCTAACTCGTTCCAAACTCTCTCTACAGTCTGTCTACAACATGGTGTAACGCGGTTAATGTGGGGGGGGACTCAGGGTCCGTTAGCAGGGACTGCACTGTGCTGTGTAAATGCACCCTCCCTTTGGAGCTGGTTCTTACAAGGTCCTGCATTGCAGAGCGTAGCCACACATGTGCCATACTTAAGGTACCCAGACTAGATATAAATGTGTGCTAGAGGTACACTGTGGTGGTGTGCAAAGATGCTAGACACTTTTGGTATCAGACCCATGCACGTAGAGCCATCAGGGTTAAGCTGGGGGCATCCCTTTGTGCAAACCTCTCCTTTTGCATCATAAACACCATAACATCTCTGTTCAAGTGATGAGCTTGTGCCAGTATCATTTTGCTCAGAATTTCTTCTTATTTGTACCATTTGTACCACTGGGACAACCGTCCCTTGAAGCTGACAGCCAGTCAGAGTTTCCTAGAAGCTCTCTTTAATCATTAGCAGAAGCAGCAGTTTCCTTATGTAATTGTATGGAATTTAATGAAGTGGCTATTGTTTCATAAATAGGAACTACATATTGGAGCTGTTAGTGTTTGACACCCCGGAAAGCTCATTGGAAATTCGGCTTCTGAGGTTTTTAATGTAGATGTTATTTGCCAGTGAGGCCTATAGTGCCTAATGCTTGGAAAACAAGGAATATGATCTTGACAGTCAAAGCTTTAATGAACTGATGTATATGTAGATTTTTTATGTCTGCTGTCCAAGGCACTTCGTGAAATATTTAGTCTCAGATTTAATTCTCCATGGCCAAAGCTTTCCCTTTGGAAGACTGCAGAGAGCCATAATAACTAAGCAAATATGCAGCTTTATTCTCTCTCAGCTTCTTTTTAATGACACAGCTACTCTCTCCAAATTCCTTAGCATGCTGCTCTTTTTTTTTTTTTCCCAGTGTTAAAGTGGTTTGGTGTCTTTGCCCTTTCTGTAAAATGGAGTGCTCCTTGCTGTTATTTTGAATTCCACTATTTAAAAAAGTTATATAAACTTTAATAAAATTGCAGATTTATGAAGCTTTATGAGACAAAATCATAATGTAAGAGTTCTAAAGCAATGGAAATGCGAGACAGTGCATGTCCACTATTGAACATACACCATTGCTGGTGTGAATGATTTCACACTGAAACATACACCAGAAAATATTTTCAGTCTCTTAAAAAGCTAGTGAAACCACATGGAAAATGTGGCTAATGATTTGTGAAAATCCAATTTTACTTATGTCTTACACAGTTCCTGTGTTTTGCTCCATGCTCATTACAATTAGAAGTACTGTATTTCATGGCACCGTTACAAGCCTAACTCTTTTTAGTAAAACTAAAGTTCCTGCAAAATAAAACCCATTCTTTCACCGTGATGTACATACTTCAGTATCTAATGTGAATATTCTTTCGTGACAACCTAAAATAGTTTACGAACAGACAAATCCTCTATCATTCTCATTTTAAAAAAAGTATTAGGCCTATAACTGAATTGTGTCTGGTTTGGGTTAGATGTTCTTGAAATGTAAAAGACCAGAAACTGTTTAGGGCTGTTTACATACCTATTTGCTAGGTAAGTTTCAGAAGCAGCCTTTAACAGACTAAAGAATTTCTACATTTATAGCAACTTTATTCAAGTAACCTCAAGCTTATAGTTTTCTCTCTGCACATTTCAGTAAGATGCTGACGACTCAATGGTAACGTCAGTGGACAGAGAATGTGGCTCTAGAAGGGGGCAAGCCATGTTTGAAATCCTCTACGAGATCTTTAATTTTTAGACTTTGAAGAACTGTCTCAAGAGATTTGTATTTGAGCAGAGGATATCTCACAGCTGTTTAGGTATTACAATAGGGAGATAGTCTAAAATCTGTATGAAATGAAATCCCATATTTTCCTGGTTTAGATCCCTGAAGTATATTTACATTAAACAAGACTCAGAGTACTGCCAAATAATCTGGAGAACTAAGTAGTACATGATCTATAGCAGCTGTGGAGCCTTTGGTCTCACTCTGCGGAGTTGTGTCTTTAGTCAGTTTTGGGTTACTAATGCTATTAATAGCTAATAATTGTTAGCTGTAGGACCTTCCAAGTAACATTAAAAAGAAAAAAATTCTCCACATAATTTTGAGGTTCAGGATAACAAGTAATCTGTAAGGTTTGTTCTGTCTGCTTTTTCCTGAAAGGTTCATCCTGCGTATTCACACTTAACTTAAAGAAGAAAGTATTTCTATTTCTCACCAGCACAGTCTCAGAGAAGAGACTAAGAGTATGGTTTGACAATACAACAAAAAAAGGTTACAGCTGCTACACCCCCTTCCTCCTCCTCCTCCCCTCCCGTGTGCCAGCTCCCTTGCCTTTTCCACCATTCACAGCACCAATTCTGTTCAGTGACCCAGAAGAAAATGTAATATTTTCCACCAGCTGAGCAGGCTGCAGGTTCTCCCCTGTTCCACAGTGCCAAGTACAGGGGGACAATCACTTCCCTAGTCCTGCTGGCCACGCTATTGCTGATACAAGCCAGGATGGGGTTGGCCTACTTGGCCACCTGGGCACACTGCTGGCTCTTGTATCCTGCGACTTCAACTGCAAGACTTTAACCTATCTTATGTAAGCAGACACACAAATCAGTTTTGTGAAATTTGCACCGTGAGGCTGCCAGGTAGCTCTCAGTCACTGAGGCATTTAGCATCAGGCAACCTAAATGACTTGGTGAGTCTACTCCACAAGCTGTCTGAGGTCTCAGAGGGTCCACAAAACCAGGGGATGAGTGAGAAGCCCTATGAACACTTTTCAGCACATTCATTAAGAAACTGGTTGCAGGAACTGACATAAAAGTGTTTGAAGACCTCTGGGGACAAGTAATAATGAGTCTTTCTGAAGCGTGTAAAGAAGGTGTCATTTCGTTCAAGAGCTAAGGTGAGGACAGAGAAATTATAACTGAAGCAAACGTTTGACGAGCAATCCTGACATGTTGCTATTGAAGGGACTGTTGTGCATCAGTTTGCTACTATCAGTGTATTTTTCCTGTATGTTATATAGAGTAGTAGTGGAGGCTATGTGAAGAAAGTTACTCCTTTTACCGTGCTCTAACACTTTATTTCTTTTCCTTTCCCAATCCTTCTAGACTCCATAGATGGAAAACATGCTCGAAGGACTCAGTCCAGTACTCCTTTGGGAGAATTATTTGACCATGGGCTGGATAGCTGGGCTACCTCCATTTTTGTGCTTTCTTTTTTTTCTGTCTGTTCCCGAGACAATGGGAAGACTGGAGTTTCTGTATATACAATGTATATGTATTTAAGCATTGTCTTGTTTAACTTTATGTGTTCACACTGGGAGAAATACAACACAGGAGTTCTTTTTCTTCCTTGGGGATACGATATAAGCCAAGTGGTAAGTATTTATCATTGCTGTTTTGGTTTTATTTTTTAACTATGTTAGTGTTTTCATAACATTACAGAAATAGAAGGGCAAATATATTTGGCCAAGATTTTGAATGTGAAATAGCATAACTCTAAAAGTAATTTGGAAACATTTCCTGCATTTGCAAAGAGGGGATGCTCTGGAGCAAATTGTCACCATCAGAAATTCATTGCCTTGTAGGAAGAAAAGGCTTACAGCAAGCCTAGCAGCCGGATAGCACCCAAGAGAATGTCATTTAACTGCATTTGAGTTGTGGTATTAACAACAGTTATTATTCTATCTGAACCTGTAAGCAATTTTCCCACCCATGCTAAGTTCTGAGGCATGACGTGAATTAGTCTAAGTAGTATTTATTAACAGTAATTATACAGTTATACAATACTATACCTTAGCAATTCTACCACCTCTTACAACAAATATGGTGATGTAAATAGCATTGTACCTATACAGTGAGGATTAACTGGTATCAAGTGAGTTTCACCCCTGAAAAAGAGTTGAAATCATACCATGAGAGGCTTTTTCTCCAGGAATGGTATTCAGTAACATGAATTGCATATCAGCCCGCAGCCACTTCCCAGCTGAGTTCTTGACTGGCTTGCAGCCCTACTTTGAGGTGGACCTCCTCAGAACCCAGGGCACCATGGTGAGTGGTGGCCTTGGTGCACAAACGAGTAGCAGCAGTAACAAGCTCATTGCACTGCAGACAGCCCGGTGCTGGGATTTCTGGACTGGCTTATCTGTTTCTTAGATAGCCAGGCTCTTACAGCCTGAAGAGCACAGTCCCAGTCTTCTGAGCTTCCTGTCACAGGAATGAGTTGAAAGGTACAGTCAAATATACATAATTGAAAAGAAGTCTGACAAATACTCAAATATGTGTTTTCATGGAAATATCGTATTAAAATTAATGGCTGCAGATGTATTGCTGTAAACATAATCAGAATCCAGTGGTTTGAGAACAACTCAGAGGTGGTGGTCCAGCTGTGGTGCATCTGTTTCATCCCCTAGAAAATAGGTTCTGGGAGAAGAAGTTGGCTCAGGACTAAGACATTAGGCAGCCAGCTGGTCAGCAAGTTTTGGCCATGTCTGTGTAAGGCTTCTTAGTGAAGTTCTTCCAACGTTCAAACCAATTTCACTTGCGGCTCAGATGATCGCTGTAGGTATACATGGGAGTGTTTAGAAAGCTCTTTTGGATGGCTACAGCATCCTTGGTGGATTAGTGATTACACGTGGGAGTGGGTATCAACTAGCAGAGCAGTACTCTTAACTCTGTCAGTGCCTTTTAGTGACCTGTGCCTCTGTCACTGCTTTCCCATCTGGGAAGCCACAGTAATAACGTTTCCCTGCCTGACTTGTGGAGAGGCTGAATTTCAGTAAAGTTTGTGAACTGCTTTGATTAACTTGGGTGCAAGGTGCTAACAAGCAGTGTGTACTGTTCCCCTCTGATGCTGAATTGCTGTCCTGCACACTCGCTGTCTAGTAACTTTTGTGACAATTTGCCTACAGTCAAATGATAAGCATAGAAGTGTAAGGATTTTTTTGGTGCTATGTAACTCAATGAGACAGTAGTGGTGGAAGATTCTACTATTGAAATGTCTGTATCTCAGTTTTCCCATCTGTAAAAATCAGCTTTGGTAGTTGTGATTGCCCACGACCAAAGACAAGGCAGAATTTACAGAACAAGGTAGGATTTTTTCCATTGGTCCAAACTACATTTCATGTGCACTACAAAGTTCGTAACGTGTTTTTTTTTGTCCAGTTGTACTAACTAGTCTAGTAAAAGATCTTAATTCCCCTACAAACATTGCCTTGCTTTTGTTCTGTAAACCCACTCAGCAATTTTTGTGTGACGTGTGCATTATTGAAGGTAGCTCTTCAGCTCCTTGGAGGAGAGGACACTGAAAGCATTAACAGCAAATGGCTGATGATGAGTGAGAAAGGTGATGTTCCCCTTGCTGGTTCCCCCCCCCCCCCCCCCCCCCCCCCCCGCCCCCCCCCCCCCCCCCCCCCCCCCCACCCCCCCCCCATCCCACCCCACACCGCCGCGCCCGCGCGCGCCACAGCCCTGCCGC
>WTSP01023921.1:33343-44024 GCA_025331215.1 Actenoides lindsayi
ACCGGGGGACGTGGGTCACCGCCCCTGTCACCTTCACCCCCCCCCGGGGCCCCCCCCACTCCCCCAACCCCCCCCCCCCCCCCCTCCCGGTCCCCCCCCCCCCCCCCCCCCCCTTCTTTGCCAGGTATTCCCACAGTCACATTCAGAGGCAGTGCAGGAGCACTTGCAGGCTGCTTCCAGACTGATTCCCAGCATTTAGTTCACTATTTCCTCCGTGGCATTCCTAGCTGGATTGCTGCATGAATGTGCCTCTCTGCTCTGTCTTAACTAATTTCACCAGCAACGTGATGCTATTGCATCGGCACGTCAGACATTCAGGTGCTCTAGTCCCTTGCTTCTGCTTTTAAAATTGACAGTAGCCAGGAACTTTGGGCTTCATTGTCACCACAAAGCTCAGGAAATACAGTAATTGATGTAAGTGTGCAAATAGATAACTGTTGACCTTAATGCACGTTTAACTGGCATGTAGCTCCCAGGACACTGCTGCTGAGTCAGCTCCACTTTATATAAACAGAGACAACCCGCTCACTGGCTCGGTGTTAATTGTGCTATAAAAAGAGCTGCTGTTCCTCATGAAAAAAATACCTCATTATAGTTAGAGAAATTTGTGGGACTTATGCAGATCACATTTTCCTGCAACTTGATGACTTGTCAGAATCGGTAACCTAATTATGCTTGCTGGGCTGTAATTGGCACTCCAATTAGCTTTGATTACAACAGACAGCCGTTTATAGGAAACTGTGGTGTGTAAACTTGAAAACTGGCTGCAGCATGTCTGAGAGATACTCGGTCAGAGGACTGTTAACGTTTGTGGATCCAGAATCAAGGAGGAAGCATCTGCAGCAGTGACAATGCTTCCCCTCTCTCTTCCCTCCAGCACAAGGAGCCTGCCTCCCACTGATGCAGACAAAGATTCAGGGAGAGGAGCCTCTTCATGCCATGGCATCTAGACACTTTTCATACACTTCCAAGCAAGCACAAACCGCCAAAAGTCATGGGCTGAAGAGAGCACTAAAAAAGAAACCTTTGCTATGTTCTTGGATACATCTCACAAGCCCAAACAAAAAAAAAGCTAATACTAGCAAATTGAGGTTATTGGAGGAAAAAAAAAAAAAGAGACCAATCTTTCCTGAGAAAGGCTTCCTGCCATATGTTAATTTTCACAGATGTCCTCTGGATTAACAACCTAACTTTCTCCTGAAAATTTCAATGTCCCCTTAATGAAATGCTCCCTTAATCCTGATGTTGTTTTTCATAAGCTGCTGCAGTTGAGTTCATAGTAGGAGAATAAAATGTTCATTTTTTCCTTATTATGATGTAGTGATACCTCTGGTTACATTGGGGCTGCCTTAAGTGTAACAGGGAGGTTTCCTTTATACTTTATGTACTGCATGCCTAAATGCAAAACGATCTTTTTAAGACATATAAAAAACTATTTTTATAGGCTGACTTTGCCATCTTTAAGTATTTATTGAAAGAAAAAAATACTGAGGAAAAAAAATTAAATTGGAAAAATTACACATCACACTAAAGATGACTCCAATTGAAATGAATTGTAGGAAATTGTCAGTTTTTACTGGTTTAGTCAAGTATTGTATTTATTTTCAGAGGAAAAAAGTAGCCTTGTATTTTAAATAACTTTGCTCTCCGAGTGCTCAGTTTCAGGACTATGTTAATTGGAAGTATTTCAACACATAAACAGATAATGCTATTGGAATATGCTAGTGAAATTGAGTATTACGGTAAAATTCATGTCATTTTTTTTGTAGAATCATAAAGAATTTAAAAGCCTAGCCAGTGTGTTTTAAAAAAGGATGATGGGAACCTGTGTAGTACATCATACAGAATACTCAATGTGCCTGTTTGTAAAACAGGAAAGGTAAATCATTAGAGAGGAAAAAAAATGTATGCACATACAAACACAACGTAGAGCATTTTAGTCACAAATCTTACACCTGCAGTAGTGGAAAGACATGAAAGAGATGGTGATTTTAAAAAAACCCAAGTATTTTAGAGAACTATGAAAAGGCTGGTGATTGTAAAGAACAAAGTATTTTAGAGACCAATTAAAAGGCTGGTGATTGTAAAGAACAAAGTATTTTAGAGAACAATGAAAAGGCTGGTGATTGTAAAAAACAAGTATTTTAGAGAACAATGAAAAGGCTAGGAGCTAGGAGATGTTGAGGAGTTATACTGCCTTATGCTTATATAAAATTCTCCCAATGCCACATGAAAGAAGTCATGTTCTGATTCCACAAGGGGAGAAAGGTGACTCTTGTGACTGACAAAGCTGTGATGATCTCGGGAGCCACTGCTCTGCATCTGTCGGCTGCCAGAGCAAAAGCCTACAAATTAACACCATGCCAGATCTTTGTCTCCTATTGCCTCACCT
Source organism: Actenoides lindsayi (assembly GCA_025331215.1). Classification (NCBI taxonomy): domain Eukaryota; kingdom Metazoa; phylum Chordata; class Aves; order Coraciiformes; family Alcedinidae; genus Actenoides; species Actenoides lindsayi. Next base: position 35,736 of record WTSP01023921.1, read on the forward strand.
CGTAGGTAAGGCCTTGGCAAGCCAAAAATTGGCCAGGTCAGATGCTGCAGTGAGTTGGAATCCAAGACTGTATGCGCCTGACACTAAATTTCTATACAGTCCATACTTATTTGTGTGTTAGCTACTTTGGACTTCTCATCTTACAGATGGTTGTAATTATTTTTACTTGCTAAAGAATAGATTTATAGCTGGAAAGTAGTAAAGCTACTAAAAAAAGTAGTAAAGCCAGTTGATGCCAGAGAGATGAATAAAGAGCTCGGCTGGCTCATCTTAAGTAGAATAATTTAGTTGCATTTAGGAACATTGCTGTACGTTTTAATTATTGTTTTTTTACCAGCAGTGCCTTTAAAAACAGTCATAAGTTTATACAGTTTATCAACATACTTAGCTTTTGACAATCTTCATTTTTTGCAAATATAGATTATATCAAGGGAAGCAGGTATTTTCTTGTCCTTCTGGCCTTCTAAGGGAGGTCTTTGAGACTGCCTCAGTGAAGTCAAAATTACCAGGCCTTAAAAAACAGCACACCAAACATTTGAAACCAAAGAGTGCTTTTTTTTCCCTTAGACTACATCTGTTAAATAGGAGGCAGTCTCCCCTGTGAGTGCTGCATCACCAAATCCCAGGGCAGGGGATTCCTGCGAGAGCCCCTTGCACCAGAGCTCCTGTTCCTGGAGGTGTGCTGACATCTGGCAGTGATACCCCACCTGAACTGCCAGAAGTACTGACTGTAAGAACTGGTAATACTGAAGCTCCTCTTTTATCACTTGCCAGAAAAGTCTGTTCAGAATTCGATGTGTAGGGGTAAATTCAGGATCCATCCAAGCCAGTTGGAGTTTTGCCAGCAGCTTTGCTGGGGTCAGGAGTACATCCATCATGTCTTACTGATAACATAATGCACTTTCTTCAGAAAGCCAAATGTTAGCTCTGTCATAGCTGGTTGTAAAACCCATTGTACACATCCTTCATTTAGACTAAAATTTGACTGTCTTCAGTGGCCCGAGACATAACTCTCATACTAGTGCCCTTGCAGATCTGTTGTGCTGCTTGTTCTTGCAGAGGCAATTCAAACGTCCAATTCTGCAATGCCTCATTCAAGTAAAACTCTTTAATTACATACTGATAAGGCAAGAATCTTGAATTTAGATACAGAGACATAAGTGAAGTTGAATATAATGATAAATATCTGAGTGTAATAGGGAGTTTAATGGACATCAGTGTTCTGCTACTAATCTGTGACCTTAAGCAGCCTGTTATTCAGGAAAAAAATAGATCTTCGGTGTACCTTTAAATTAAAGCAATTGATTTAATTTAGAAGACTGGAAAAGTGTTTGTTAAAGTTAAAAATTAAGAGAAAAACATAATATAGTAAAAAAAAAAAAAAAAAAAAAAAAAAGAGTATTAAAAAACCCCCAAAAAAACAAACCTAAACAAAACCCAGTAAGATGCAGGTAAAGCTAAAACATCTGTCATCCCTGAGTGAGAAGCTGCATTGACTGGAGGAAAAAAAAGGTTACTGAATCCTACCTGGGTATAGATACGTGAATATGCAGTCTTCTGGATGGCATTGTAACTAACAGAGTTAGTAATTTAGAGCTGAACTAGATTTTTGCAATTCATTGTTACTTCAAGCCTAGAATAGCTTGAGACATGTAACGTGAAACATGTAACATGAAACATAAAGCCTCTTATGAGTCCTACAGGAAAACTAAACAGCTGAGAACAAAATCGCCTGGAGAAAGAGTCGGGCAGAAGTCCCACCAGACTAACTGGGTGCCAGTAGCAGAAGGGGCTGCAGGGGCTGGGTGGTCTGGGCTAAGCCAGGAAATGGGTTTTAAGGGAGAACAGGATCCCTGGAGAAGGTGGGATCAAAGGCACAAGGGTTTGGGAACAGCTGCGTCACATTCAGTACTACATTTGCATGTTAAACACCTAAAATGGCAAAACTTCATCAGTTTGTGCTGTCAGCTGTAGGTGGTACTGCTCTGGGTAATATGGGTGTGAAAGCTATTGCTACAGGAGCCATAGGAAACTGCATTGCCATTTCTGCCCTCAGCTGAGTCACAAAATTAGCTCTGAAGAGAGAGTAGAAACTACATTTACCTCTTGTACATGAGTCCTTTGCACTCCTAATGACATTTGACTACATGTTTCTTTGTGTCCTGTAATGATGTTACCTGTCAAACCAATTAAAAATCAGGGAAGACTTCAACTCCCTTCCCTTCTTTTTATTTCTTCAACATTCAATTGACTTTTTTTTTTTTTTTTTTTAATTATTATCTCAGGTGAGCTTGAATTGTTTTTCCCTCTCAGTTATTCTGATATGATCAGTTCAGGGGACTGAGGTGCAAAAATAACCACGTTGCTAATTCTGAACACTGTAGGAAAAGAGAAGAAAGTGCATGTGCAGTGGGGAGACCTGGCATTAAGAAGGGATTTAGAAATTAGGTGATTTGAAAAGGTAAGTCAGGAATATGTAGTCCATGCAAGCAGATGCACACATAGTAGGGAAGTTGCTGACTTACTGTATTTCATACCTTTTAAATAGTTCTGTTGGTGACCCTGGAAGCTGCTTCACTGCATAGAAGTAGCTGTTTTCAGATGGCAGCATAAGGTCTTGTAAAGTGGAGACAGGAGGAAAATAACAGATTTACTTTTTTTTTATTCTTGCTTTTGTATTAAGGTGATAAGTGAAATCCTGTGCCTTTTGAAGTAAAGGACTGAAAATATGTTCTCTTTTTTTCTATAGGTATTAATTGCAGCATATCTGCTCACTGGTGCTGTTGGTGTGGAGGTCTGGCAGAAACCTTTCCTGTTTGGTTATTACATTACAGACGCATTAGTAATCTTGCTTATAGGTAAGTGACTAGATCCATGCAAAGCTGTGCTGCTTTTTAATGATTTTGATGAGATATTTCTTCCAGTTCCTTCATTTTCTTTTCCTTTTGTAAGTGTTGGCTTCTAAGTGTAAGTCTAAGTCCAAAAAAACCCACACAAATAGAGCTGATTAAAAGGGCTAATACTGGAAAACTTGAAAAAAAGTAGATGATTTTGGAAACGTTTCTCCTCACTGAATTATTATCTGTTGCACACAAATAACTCGGAAAACGTTCCTGATCTGCATGTGCAGCTCAGTGCAGTGTTCTCTCTGTCTCTCAAAGTCTCAGGGACTCCTCGTGTCAGGTAAAATGTTACTTAAATTTACACATATTGTAAGTTTAATGTTTTGGCCTGCAGCACACTGTGCTCCAAAACATTATGGATAGAAGGAATAAAGGCATTATTTGAATAATCTTAGGAGGTGCAACTGTAAATCTGAAAAAGAGCCAGGTGATTTCTAAGCTTTTCTTTAGCATTGTTTTCTGAACAGAAGTGATGCAGTTTTCATACGCAGCAACAGCCTATTTGCTCATTATTATTGCTCAAACATTTTTCAACTGCTATAGCTAGGCTGAGAACAAGAGCAGTTACCTTGTAATGAGTTAAAAACACAGTAGCCTTAGCTAAAGCTGTGTTTGAGCTAAATGGCTTCAGTGCTTGGAAGGTGATGAAATTAGCACATACATTTTAGGGATTTTTATATGAGCATACAGATGAGGAGAAGAAGGCACCAAAAAAAGGGTTTGACACAGACAGTCTAGACTGACATCCCAAGAGATGTCTTTGGTCCTTGAGCCAAAAGGAGGACTTGGATATAGGTGCTCGCCCAACACTGACTAACTAGGAGCCATCTGAGCATTTTGAGTGGGGGAGCTTTCAAATCCTCTGCACTGAGGTGTTCTCACCACCCTTTCCTATGGTGAGGTCTTCACCAGGTACCACCTTCAGCCTCATCAGTGCTTCCCAGACTGGAAAGGACCCTGCGTTGGTTCTGTGCTTTCTGGCAAGCAGTGTGTCCAAGGACACGGTTTTGACAGTCCATTGTGCTTTACCCAGAGTGTAAACTGGCCGTGTGTGACCAGATAGTACAGACTCTTTTTGACAAGCCTGTTTTGGACACTGTGAGGAAAAGAAAGCAAGGCAGGGGAAAACCCAGTGGTTGTCTGTTCAGCAGTTGGTCGGAGCGAGAGAGGTGCAGCTACACCATACCCTGTGGTGGCAGGCAGGGCTCTGAGGGGTGGGGAGTGACTTCTGCTCTTGAAGGAGGACCACAAGTGCAGGAGAGACAGATGCTGGCTTGCCCAGAAGTGGCAGGTTGGGCCACATTGGGTTAGGTGCTGGCACGGGCCAGTCCATCGAACACGCTCGGTCCCTGCTGCTCACATTGCTGCTTTTGTTCCAGTCACTAAGGCACAGCCCCTTCAGTGAGGACACAGGTGGCTTCCCTTGCACTTGGGAAGCCATGGATGAAGGTTTAATTCAAACTGTTTGACGTTTGAAGATCTGTGGTAGGGAAGCATGTCAATGTCATCAAATCTGCAGGAGCAAGCATCCTTTTTTGTACTCGACCAAAACCAGCTGCAAATCAAGGCTTGATGGGCTATTCCATTAGCATTAGAAAGAATTACTGCTTCTGCCTCATGTGGTACACTTGCATGAATGGATCCATGAGCAGAGAACTGAGTATTTCTTCCACCACTGTCCCAAGCAAAGCAGGCATAAGAGCCAAAAGATTTCTTTACAAACATTGTCTCTCACACGCTACCCACGATGCCATCAGCAGGGAGACTTTTGCAGCTTCATTGTAGTGCACAAGCAATGACCTTGGTTAACTCTGTATTACAAAATTGTCACACTTCTCAGTAAATCTCTTAAATTAAAACAGATACAATATTTAAATGTTAAAAAAAGTAGAACTTGAGGATCATACTGTTTCAGAAAGCACTGTCATTTCACCCCAGGTTTGCATCTCAGCTCGGCAACAGCGATCAAGGTGGTTATCACTGGATAACCCACGAGCAGGGAATATGGATATATGAAGTTTTTAGAAGCTTGCAATACACTGCAGGACCCAACTGTGACTGCAGAAAAAGTATCGGTCTAACCTACACCAAGGGCTGAGCAGCCAGGAAGATTAAATTATTCTCTCCCTTAGAGGGGCTGCAGCAAGCGTGTCTTGGTCAGCAGATCCTTTTGTATCAGAGAGCCCACGCTCTGGCCTGCTCAGTTAAAAGCCTTTGTGGCTACTTAAAAACTGATGTAGTGGGCCTCTGATGCTTTTTACGAGTTAGTTTCCCAGGACCCCGAGAGGAGCCGTTAAGCTGTAACTGGCTGTCCTTAACCATCCGATGGCATTTAGTAGTCACTAGTGGTCCTTCTAACAAGGAACCTGTAGCTGCTCCATCAATACTTGGCGTTCGTTTCGCGCTTTTACTGTTCTGTACGCAGCAGGGGTTCGGCTGCTGAGCTGTCACTTCTCTGAGAACAGCTGGGCTTTAGCTAGTTCCTTCTGTAGCGGGAAGAAATCCAAACGAGATGCACAAAAGTGGAGGTTTTCAGATGCCTCTTCTGGAGTTTTAGGGGAGGGGAAAAAAAAAAAAATTAAATAAAAAAAAATAGCCCACATGTGACCTAAGGATGAACTCTGCTAAAAGCACCTCCTCAGAGGAAGCTGCGGTATCACCAGGTGACACTCGCTCCCTGAAAATAATGGAATTTTTATCAGGTGCCAGAACACACAAAGATATACATAAAAATGCAGCAATGCCAGTGTTTAGAGTAGATGTTTTAGGAAAACCGCCCAAGAGAGAGCTTTGTGTATGTCCCTGGGAGCTGTCTAGTGCGTGGAACCCTCGGAGGAGAGCCGTGTCTCGAGCTGCTGCACTGTGGCCTCAGAGGACTCCCCTGTGAAGCAGAGAAACTTCTGCATGGTATTTAATGGGAATTTTTCATCCGCCTAGCAAACAGAAACGGGTAATTTTCCCAGGCAGCAAATGCAATTGCATCCTGCAGCTCCAAAACACACACCGAGCTGGACACCAAACAAACACCGCTCTCCTGTTTCCAGAGCGCCTTGTCCTGGCTTCCAGACAGAAATACCTTTCCTCCCGTAGCGTGAAAGCTGCCAGACCTCTCTGAAGTTCTGTGCCTGTGTGCTCAGCCAGAACTAATGACTTCTGCTCTGGGCAAGGCTCCTGTGGATGACACTCCAAAAGCTCTCCTGGGATTGCACCGCAATTGTCCCATCGCGTCATCTGGCTAACTAGGGTCCCTTCAAAGGGCAGCACGGGGGGAGAGACAGCATTTATTTTCAGCCCCCCCAGGGTATCCCGAATGCATAGTGTTCCCTGTCACTCTGCTGTCAGGTTGAGAGCAATATAAAATATTTACAATAAGCATTTTAAACCAGTCGGTTTCCCACATAAAGTCCAGTACCATAAATGTTTGCTAGAGGCTTTATGAGATTTGCTCTGACAGGTAGTTCAGGGAGCAGCGTTGCTAATTGATGGTGGTTTCTGTCTCACGTTGCAATTAAATGACCTGCAATAGGTTCAGGTTCTGAATGAGCCATTTCCCATTCTTGGGACATTCATACCTGCTCTCTATGAGAGACATTTTATATGTCTAATAAAATTTGAGTTCAGGCTGCAATCCTCTACTCACTGGAGATATTTATATGTCTGTTTTCCTCTACCTGACTGTTATTTCCATGCAACTTGCTGGAAATATCTTTCGGTCTATTAAATTTGTTCAGAACTGACCAGAGGGCTCAGAAGTGGTGGTGGGATGCACGCTAACAACTGAAGTGTTATCATGTCAGCTTCATTCCTTAAGAAGCCAGATTGGAAAAATGACTCCTGGATGCACAGAAAGGTTCCTGCTCCTCCTCTGTATTAATTGCAACCACGAGAATAGGCTTTGTGGTTAAAGGACCAGTAAAGCATGGAGTGGATATGTTGTACTTCCTCAGTGTCTGGTATATGGGGCAGACAGTTCTGTAATCCAGACATGGCAGCACGTTTTGAGTTCACCTCTGTCTGGTCAACAGTGCCCAGATCTGGCTACTGAAGCCTGTGGCAAAGTTGAGACAAGTTTTCCAGGTACAGGTTTGAACATGAAATGTGAATGGAGTGCTAACATCTGTCAGAGATCTGCTCTTTTAGAGCAGGGGCCAAAGCATTCAGAATTTTTTCCTGTGATGTTTATTGGATTGGGTTCTGTGCTGACTTTTGCAGAGCGTGTGTTCCTTGAGGTTCACTCCTTCTCTGAGCTACTCAAGTATATAAAAGGAGGAGCAAAAATACGTAAAGGAAAAAAAACTAACGATGAGACTAAGCCACACCATTTGAAACATGTCAAGTATTTGAATTCTGTGGTAGTGGGAAAGCACAGTTCTCCATCTCAAACGGTGCCTTGTCCTATAGCCTATGTATCAAAGGAGGACACAGAATTCCTTCCAGTGGGTAATTACACAGCAACCTGCCCTTTTTTCCGTGTCAGAAAGTGTTTAGGAGGCCATGGTCACATAAACTGTTTCTGCCTCATACGGGTAAGTCATTCTGTAGTGATTTCCTACAGTTCCCATTGCAAAGTGGCTGATGGTTCTGCCTTTACCGAGGGATAGTTGAATGATTAAATGTTACGTGATATGGTTTCAGAATGTTATCACTCCATCAGGCTTTGACTAGCCTTGCTTGAAGAGTGTGGTTAATATGAGTTGGCTTCTATGTGTCTGTCACCAATTTAACATTTATTAAAGCATTGTTGTGACAGATTGTACAAGACTTTGTTGAAGTAAAAGGGTGTGAAATACTCACCTGTCACTTGAGATATGTATAAAAAGCAGTTGGGTACGTGTTTGGAGTAACTTCTCGGAACAATAACCCAGAAAACCAGAGTGCTGAAGGCCCGAGGCAGGGCAGTGTCACAGGGTGCTAATTCCAAGTGGGTTCACTGGTGTGAGCTGTGAGAAGTCATTCCATGGGTGGTGGGAGCCCCAGAAGAAAGTCAAACAAGGGCACTTACCTGGAGAGGTCCTTCTGAGAACCAGCTTGGGCTTTTCAAATAAAGGCACTGTTTCTATTACAAGAAGGCTATGGATGTGCTGGAACGTGTCCAGAGAAGAGCCATGAGGATGATCAGAGGGCTGGAGCTCCTCTCCTATGAGGACAGACTGAGCGAGTTGGGGTTGTTCAGTCTGGAAAAGAGAAGGCTCCAGGAAGACCTTATTGTGGCCTTCCAGTATCTGAAGGGGGCTACAGGAAAGCTGGGGAGGGACTTTTTAGGCTGTTGGGCAGTGATAGAACTGGAAGGAATGGATTAAAACTAGAGATAGGTTGATTCAGGTTAGACATTAGGAAGAAGTTCTTCCCCATGAGGGTGGTGAGACACTGGAACAGGTTGCCCAGA
>WTSP01023921.1:44124-56354 GCA_025331215.1 Actenoides lindsayi
CTCTAGTGGGAGGTGTCCCTGCCCATGGCAGGGGGGGTTGGAGCTGGATGATCTTTAAGGTCCCTTCCAACCCTGACAATTCTATGATTCTATGAACCTCTGGTGGTCAATTCTTGCTGTGCCCAGAAGAAGAGAATGACGTGTACATGCTGTGTGAACGGGATTGCATCAAAGAACACCTACATCCACACACTAAACTCTCAGTCTGTACTAACTCCCTCCAAATGGTAGTTTGCTTACAGCTCTGTTCAAGAGGCATAACACTGAAAATAAGCTATAAAGTCAACAAGCATGATAAATGCATCTCTTTATGATCTTTACACTCAAGAAGTATCTTAGATGCTAAACACCCAACACATACATCAGCTTAGTGCACGGAGGTAGTGCTTGTGGTAACACTGTGCTCTTAATCCCTGTGAAATACTTTCACACTGCGGGGAGCTGTTTGGGTATTTTTCATGTGTCCTTAAATTGCTTACTATATTCAGACTTCACAGGCTCAATTAAGTCTGAAAATTATATAATCATTTTCTAAGCTTTTTTTTTTTTCTCCCTCCCGGTTACTAAGTGGTTCTAAGTTTGCCATATTGTATAATAATGAAACATAATTTTATAGTTAGTGGACAGCTCAATAGGCAATTACCTGTTTGCACAAGCAATTAAAATAGTTGTCAGGACATGCCTGAGAAAAATCACTCTGTTCCATGAAAAGCTGCTATTCCAGTTACAAGTGCTTCTAAATGTTCACCTTTTAATGAAGCTTGCTTCCAGGCACTGATCAGTGTGCTAAACATTCAGTGTGTTAAGATATTTTTATGTGTCTAGCTGCTCTAAATGGGGAAGAAATTTGGAAAAAAAAATGGGAAAAGTATTCGAAGGTTTTTCCAAACTAATTCTGAGACCTCGATATTTGTAATTTTTTTTGTTGTTGTTCTGTTGGCTAAGAAAAATACATAATAACTTCTCATTTCTTTAAGGCAAGCACTGATTGTAGTGAATTATTATCCTAGACATAGGAAGGCCAAGCAGTATACTGAAGAAGGCCATGTGGAGATGTGGGCAAGTGAGGAACAAGAGAGGAGGGTGATAGTATTTCATTTGTATGCTGAAATGCAACTACAAGTGCTTACTGTTAAAGAGCTGATTTCTACTGAGCTTAACATCTACAATACACCCAGAAGGTCTGCACAGACTCTTCCCTGCCTCCCAGCCGGGAGGGATATGCTGGGGAGTCTTTGTGGGCAAGCACAGCAGGGATGGAAGGGTACTTTTCTGAACGAATTCCCACAGTTTCCAGTGCAGCGTTTATCTAAAATTAAATCCCTGCAGAGCACTGCCTCATTTTTGAACTTTTCACTATCAGGAAGAGCCAATTTTTACCATATACCATTGCAGTGCTATTCTTAGGAAAGGGTCACTTGTCAGGAGCTTTCCAACAAACACGATTTACAGTGGCAAAGGTGTGGAGAAGGTGAACAGCTAAGAAAAATATTGTCCTTCCTTTGAAGCAGTATAAATTGTTTGAAAATAGTGGTTTAGGTGTCTCGGCTGCCTACTTGGAGTTATTTATTTAGTGCTCACAACCTGTGAAGTTTGGTGTACCCAGGAGCCTGGCTACCTGCAGCAGACTTTCTACCTCTGACTGCCCGCCTGGGGCTCTGCTGTTGGTTACTCAAATAATGTTTTCCAGAAGGGATGGCTGTGTCAGCCGTGCTTTTCTGGCCGTACTCTCGATGACAAGCAAGCCTGTAGTTTGCAGAAATGCCTGAATTAACTCGTGTACGGCAGCCACGGTAACTGCAGCGTGTCACGGAAACAACCTGCCTGTCTGCAGGTCTTCAGTAGTCTAAGTTTAGTTACATGAGGATTCAAGATGCCCTCGTGTAACTAAACTTAAATATATCACTGTTAGTCCTGAGTAACTTAGGGGATAAATGTACCATGGTATCCAACACGTGCTAGCTTTATTTATTTATTTTTTTTATTCACTCAGCAATATCACGCAACATCTTACTGTTTTGGAATTGAATTTGAAAGCACCAAATAAAACATAAAGCTGTCACTAAACCGGATGTAAATTATCTTTTTCATCCCTTTTAGCCACATGTCTCTCTCTCTCTCTCTCCATATATACATGTCTATGTATGTGTCTGTATATATCTGTGTGTTTATGTGTATATATATATATATATATATATTTGGAAAACAAGATAATGCCTTTATTTCTGACATGTTTCTAATCCTGAATCTCTGAACGCATTGGGTTTGGGATTTTGTTTTGTTTTGATTGTGTGGTTTGGGTTTTTTTGGTGGCTTTTTTTTCTTTGGTTTTTTTTTTTTTTTTTGTCTTTGCTTTTATTTTGTGTTTATTTTTGTCTGCTTGTTTGTTTTTGGTGGATTTCGGTTTTGTTTTTAATATGGACAAAATAATTCCTGATAAAGAGCTTTGGAGACGCTTATTTCTCTGCAAATGGAGTCAAGATAGATTGTGCAAGGCAGAGGACTGACCACAGGATTGTACCTAAATCCGAGGATTTGGGCTTGATACCTTCAGCCTAACGTGACACAAGAATTCCCTGTGTGTATCCGTGCCACCCATCTGTGCTTTAGTATTTCTGCCTTTAATACAGGCCTGTGTGTTCTTACAGTTGGGTCTCAGAATTTAAATCAGCTGGAAAACGGGGGGGAAATATTAAAGGAGAAATTAAAAAATACTAGAAGAGCAGTAACACTTGAGGAGTTCTATTTTCTGTAATGTGTTAAAAACATCTAATGCACTAAACTTGATTTTTAAATGATTTTAAAATAAAATACGTGCTTTTAGGACATTAAAATAATAATAATTTAAAAAAAAAACAACAAGCTTCATCATCATGACTTGGGCAGTGCCTGGGTGGCTGAGTGCCAGAGGGACAGCAGTGGGTTTGCTTTCCAGGCTGCACCTTTTGTTCCCCAGACCAGCAGAGAATGGCAGCAATGCGGAAGCAGCAGTTTAGCTCCTGGGCACAAAGGGATCCTTAATGCCAATTAAAAAGCAGACTTAATGAGTACCAAAAGCAGTCCCCAAACCAGGCCTCCCTAGCTAAAAAAAGATGGGAAAGCAACATGTTGTAGGAAATGATGGAATTTTGAAAATCCCATAAGAAACAAGGGAACACCCTTAGCTTTCCCTCCTGCATCCTCAGCTCTCTCTCTGCTAAAAGTGAAGCTGTGTAAAAATTTAGAGGAGTAACGGGTGCCACTGCCCCATTCAGAGAGTGGCTTTTAGCTAGCTGGGGGATTGTTTGTGGTCAGCGTGTTATTTCTAACTAAAATGGCACTTCATAAAAATAACAAATTGTTGGCAACCAGCGCTCTTTGAATTCTATTTCTAGTTCTAGTCTCTATTTCTGTTCCTCTCGGTTGCTTTTCTCCTAACAAATCAAACTTCAGGATTGCAGCAGGAAATTTAGATTTAACCTCAAGAGTCAATGTTTTGTCTCATGTCTGCTCTAATGTGATACAGATGTTGAAACTGCTGTACTTAACTCAAGATTTTATTGAACTAGCCCTCCCTGCCTAATAGGAAACATAGCTAACGGGAGTGCACATTAAACACAGAGCACTCTGAAGGCACTGAGCTTGTGAATTTTAGAAATATATTTTCAAAATACTTGGGATATTACTTCAATGGTGCATCCTTCAGCTGTTTGATGCAGAGTTTCTACCACGCTAAAGCAAAAGAGCTCTTTATCTTACTTATTTTAAAAAGCAAACCCAAGAAGTAAACACATAAAAACGCAATACCTGAAATTATTTACAGGCTGGATATTCTTTTTTTTTCCAAGTCTTTGTTTCCTCCTCTTTAAAATATAAGCAGAAAGACTGGAGAAATAGGTGATCTATTGCATCCCTTTTTACTACTTCTGTATTCCAACAATCCTGGTCTCCACTATTGCCCTTTTAGTTTTCCTTCTCTTGAGTTGCCACTGCGGCCAGAGAGTGCTAAACACTTGGGTATGTCTTTGATGAGGACTGAACAGTAAACACTGACATTTCTCAAGACTCTGCTATGCCACGTTAGCCCCAGTACAAAGTCATCTGAAATCAGTTCTTTCCTCCATTCCTTCCAGGTTTTCCTTACAATAATTATTTCTAATAATAAATATAAATATAAATAATAATTATTTCTAATAATGAGATTAAAGTTTGCTGCTTTTCTGTACAAACAGTACATTGTGCTTTTTAAATGAGGTTTTGGGGGGTTTTTTTTAAGGTAAAACCAGAAATATCAGAATGCTTTGCCTGCCCACAGCAAAATAGGAATTGTGTATTAATTTAGTGCATCAAAAACAATCCTCTTGCCTTATAATATAAAAGCCAGGCAGAAATCTGTTACCCAGAGCAACCTCCAAGCAGCCAACAGCCCAGGGAAGAGCCCTTGATACAGAGAAATTTGTTTCTTGATAAATACACTGCTTTCTGTTGATCTAAGTTCTGGGCCCTAGGATTGTTTAGTCTAGAGAAGAGAAGGCTGAGAGGAGATCTTACTGCTCTCTACAGCTACCTGAAGGGAGGTTGTACTGAGGTGGGTGTTGGTCTCTTCTCCCAGGTGACTAGTGATAGGGCAAGAAGAAATGGGCTTAAGTTGTGCCAGGGGAGATTTAGGTTGGATAGGAAAAATTTATTTCCTGAGAGAGTGGTGAGGCCTTGGAACAGGCTGCCCAGGGAGGGGGTGGAATCACCATCCCTGGAGGGGTTCAAAAACCGTCTAGATGTGGCACTTCAGGCCATGGTTTAGTGTTCACGATAATGTTTAGTATGGTTGGACTTGATGATCTTGAAGGTCATGTCCAACCTTAATGATTCTATGATTACACAAGAAAATATGTACCTAGCAGCTAACTTTTAGAAAAATGAGGACGGTTTTATTATTGCCTAAAGCCTCCAAACTCAGTTTCTATCCTGTAATGAGTACAGGAATAGAGAGTCATTTGAGCACACTGGCTCTGTTATCACATGAGAAAACTCTGAGGTCATCAGTGCAGCAGGACTGGATGTCATTACATGTGACTCTTTTTCTCTTCCAGGCTTCAGTTTATTTCTTTCATTTCCACAAACACTGTACAACATTCACAGGTAAGTTAATTAACATGAAGTAAGTTCTATCCCCCCCCATTTAATTCTGTATATTTAATGGTTTCTTCACTTGAGAAATAAATATAATGCTTGAAGTAGCCTAGCTTCTTTCAGCCAGATGCTGTCCTGATGACGTGGTAGAAGGTTTTTCTGGTCAATTTTCATATTCTGACTGGGTTTTTTTCCATGTTTGTAACTCCTCTCCTCTTCCTTCCACTTGCCATTCTCCAGGCAGACTCACACTGCCTGCACAGTAAGCTGGTGAAAGCTCTGTAGTTACAAAAGCTGCATTTTATTTGCAGTCAAATGTGATTTGTAACTTCTACCTGTGCTAGGTAAAATTCTGTAGTTGATCATCCTGCACTCCATGAAGTACTTTGTCGTCTTCCAGAGCCTTCTGTAATACTCTTCTCTGCATGAAGTCTGCAGATAATTGCCATCAGATACGAGCTAGGCAGGTGGCAAGCTGTGATTACATCTAAGAGTTGGCTTGCTGCACCTAGGAATTTTATACACGCTTAGTTTCTACTCCAGTGGCCTATTTTTATTAATGCTGCCTACCTTCCACAAGTGTTTGCTACCTCATTTCACTCCTCTGTCACATCAGGTCTCTCAGGTCCTATGTGTCCTGGAGGAGGGACTGTCACTGCCTGTCTTCAGGAATTAGTGACAATTAAGATTTACATTTTGAGGACTGTAAGATAATAATGCCTCGCTCTACTCAGCATGGGTAATAAAATCCTGACTAGCCCCAGGTTTGGGGCAGGAAGAGTGGGGAGTCAGGAGATGTGAGGCAGGAAAGGCTGAGGACCTGCAGAAAGGCTGGGCTTTGGGGCAGGGAGCTGGAAACACCAGCAGGAGCAGGCTGGGGACCAGTGGTGCAAGGGACTCCAGTTTGGGGAAGACTGGGAGAAAAGGAGGGCAGCACCTCGAGCATGTCAGTCCCTGGCAGGAGCAGCATTTACCTCATGAACATTCAGTTTTTGTTTTCTTTCCTCTCGTGTCAGGACTTTTGTTTAGTGTTTTCCTTTTCAACTCATCCTTTAACATAGTTTCTCTCCAGCCTTCTGGGGTGTTTATCGTTCCTCTGAACAGAAGAGCACAATAATTTTAAACATCCAGTCAGGTTTGCGTGAAGGATGGACACACAAGCTATTTGGTGATGAGGAATTTGAGTTTTCCAATCATCTGCTCTCTTTTTTTCATCCTGCTCCCTGTTCTCAGTTGTTATTTTATCAGAAGAGTATTATTTTTGGAATGAGAAGGATGCTTACTGGATTTTTGTCTGTTTCTATAAATACTAGTGCTCAGAGATTTTTAAACAGGCTGTTTCTCCATACACTTCAAACACAGAATTGTTCTTCTGAATTATTGCTGTGAAAAAATGGTTTAATGGCATTGAAATTTAGTAAATTAAACCTTCTGTTCCTTTTATAACCTCTCCGTGAGTTTTGCCTGAGTGAGAAAGATTCAAGATCAATGCAAAAGTTATTGATCTTACAGTTACCTTTTTCCTAGCTGACAGAAAAGAGTCATTTACTACCTTCAATAGTACTACCATTAAAAGACAGCTTAAAATAGCCAAGAAAACACAATGTATCGTTAATTCTCCTGTACTCTAATTAGCAAAAAAAGCTTCCCCTTTAGGCTGCACCTTGGCAACAGTGCAGGATTGTCTAGCAGCATCACCTTAGACCTAGACAACAACCGCGTGCTTGACTCTGCTACCGCTGGAATCATGGGGTATATTGGCTGAAGTAATTTCAGGTCTCATGTCCTCTAAAAAAAATATATATATCTATTTTGAATTCACGGCGAGCCTGCATGCTGTGCATTTGGATGACAACTACCACAGGAGTTCTGTAGCTCACTTTGTGTGAGCTTCGTGCTCCATTGCCAGGCAGTGATGAGCGGGTGAAGCTGACCAGAAGTTATGTGAATAAACCAGTTTAATTTTACCCCAGAAATAAATGTTACTTGGGTATCCTATAATTTCTTGTAAAAGATCTGAGTACCTAGCACATTTGCACAGGCAGTTGTGTTGCAAGATGAATTCTTGGGCTGATTTTAGGCTAGAGTTTGAAGCTACCGTGTGGAAATAGAATGGATACATTTTCTTACTCCATAAAATCATTGTACTTCTTTACAGAGCACATTTAAAGAAAACACTGAAGAACGATTCGTTGTACGAAGGACTCCTACCTCTTGTGTCACCTCTGTTGCTGTTCCTTCTCCTCACAGCCTGGGTGGTTTTATCTCCAGGCAACATATTAGCAAAGCAACCGCGATTGTTTTTATGGATGGTTGGGGTTGCTTTCTCAAATGTTAGTGTAAGTATGTTTGTGGGGGTGGCTGTTATTCAGAGGTAGCTTTCTATTTTTGTGTGAATAAACGGAAGGGAACGGAATCTGTAGCTAAAACTCAGCAGAAGCACACGGCTCTTCCACCTCTGTGTTCAGCTGCCACAGAAACACAGCACAGCACTGGCTGGGACCGGGATGCTGGTGGTGCTGGAGCACCTGCTGTACCACAGAGTAACGTTTTTATGAGGGTTCTTTTTTTTCTGAGGGTTTATGAAACCCCAAGGGAGGCCTTACTTCCAGAAACAGAACAGATATTTCCCAACACGTAGGCAGAACTGGAAACTTGTCTAAAGTCAAAGAAAGCTCAACACAGGCACAGATTTACCAGCAAGAGGGGGTGTGGGGGTGTGGGGGGGTGTGTGTTGTTGTGTAGCTTTCCTCTGCTGTTGTGTGGCACAGGTATTCCTGGACCCTGCATCTGAACCAACGTTATCCCTGCACCATTCAGAAAAAGGCCGTACCACTGGCAGCATTTTTTAGGGGAAGATGTGAGAAGATACAGGGTCCTTGCAATAGTTCTCACAGATTAGTTTCTCCTGTACCACGTCATTGTGACCAACTTCCCCCCTTTAATGCCGAGGAGGCAATCTAAACCTTGGAGAAGTAACAACACTGGCAGACAGACAGTAATGCTGAGCCCTGCAGTTAATCCAGGGCTTTCTGCTCTGGAGGAGGCCCTTTGCCACCCTTCTTGCCAGGCCAGAGGCAAGGGAGCTACAGCCAAGAAGAGAGGTGGTCCTCCAGTCAATGCTGAAATACCCTAAAGGGCAGTGTCATTTCAGAAAGCTCGACTCCCAACACCATCTAAAATTGTGTCACTGAGCAATGCTGCATCCAAATGAAAAAGAGAAAGTCTTGAAGTGCCTTGCATTATGAGACAGATCTTTGAAAATGCAGGATTTTGAAAGAAAAAGCATAACCCCGCTATAAATTTGTATTCAGGAACACAAAAGAAATGGTGATTGTGATGTTTATTAGATATATCCTATAAATGTACATTTCTGAGGGGCACAAATCAAACAGTTCCATCGTAAAGACTTGAACTTTCAGAAGTTAGGTTGTTTTCAGATGCATAAACAGAAAGAACATTATTTCTTGCCAGTGGCAAAAAGTGCTTTCAGAGTTTGGCAAATGGCAGGTTCTGCACATACAGCTTAACCAACCAAGAGCCTTTGTGGCAGGATGGTTCCAGAAGGAAAAGAGCAAGGCAAACAAGCAGTTTCTTTGTAGATTGCAGTTTATAAGACATTGAGTGCAATGCATATTCTTCAGGCCTTGCTTTTTTTCTTTTACCCAAATACCTCCTGCAGTGTTAGAGGCTCAAGTGAATTAAATATGTATGTGGGTGAGATAAAGATGTTAACATTTTAAAAGCAAGCATTAAAGATGTAGGGGCGTTAGCTGGCATTTATAACATTTTAAAAATGAAAAACAAGCCTGTATGTCCCTTCACCTCCCTTCCACACACACACGTTTCCTCCACCATCAGAGAAAGGTTTGTCATGGCAACGCTTTGCTTTTCCATGATAGCTGGGCACACTGGGTTTCCATTATCTGTTCTCTAGACCACAAACTGCAGCCCACACTTCTCTACCTACCAGCATCCTGAACTTCTTATGTCTTTAACAACGTATTTAGTTGCTCAGCAGATCCCCTGGGCTAAATGTCCGGTCTGAGACCGGCCCTTCTGGCCATGCAGTGTCAGGACAAGTATGGACGGTGACAGCCTCCTGGGAGCAGGCAGAAAGATGGGCCATTTCTAGCATTTTTGGTTAAAATTAGGACAAAGGGCTTCTAAGGCCTAAAAATGGAAAGCTGCTTATCCGTGAGAGGAGGACAGCTCTCCCCAGTCCCCATGGCCAGCAGTGGGACTGCCTATGGGTGACCACCCCTCTTGCCGAGAAGCTCAGATCTTGCCTTGAGATCTGCTCGGAAATATCCGGGTCTGAGCAAATCACCACAGAGCACAAGTGTCACAGCTCCCACTTAGGAAGCCCTCAGGGGTACGTGTTTGAGTCTGGGAGGAGAGGACAGAGTGGGTAAGTCCCGTGGAGGGGACCTTCAGCCATCACCACAGCAGGAGTGCAGTGGTGGCTGGCTGCTGAGCAGGGACAGCTCAGACTCAGGAGATGCTTCATGAGGAACCCCCCCCAGGGGAGATGATAGGAGAGAAGATGCTGAGGACCTATCCTGGGGCACAAAGCACAGCTTCTAGAGGTTTAAATTCAGCAGGGCCAGGACAGCATTGCAAGGGGCAGGCAAGGGGGATGGAAAAGCCCAGGGTACAGTCCCATGGCCATACCTTTTCTTTCCAGTCTGCCTCTCCAGACTCCAGAGCTTTCATCTCCTCATGCTATTTTTGCCTCACTTGTAGTGTGACTCAGTGCTTCAGGAGCAGGGGGAATAAAGAATTGAGGGAGGAATGCAGAGCACAGAACATTTTGCAGTCCGGTGATACACTGAAGGTGAATTGCTCCAAATATTAATAATCAATCTTTATGAAAAATTGAGCACTGTACTTAATATGGTGTAATAACAGCTTAAAACAATGTGAAATCCAACCTCTGGACAGGTGCAATTATTCAGCCAGAAACATTCTAGCAGTTAGATTGCTTTAGCAATGGAATGATTCCCAAAGGGCTCATATAACGAGTGGTATTCAAAACATTCATAATCAACACTGATAATTCATAGTAAGCAAAAATATTTGCATTAGGTGCAAATGCTTACTTCGTGCATTATTGAAAGTTAATTATTTTTTCATGGTTTATTTTTTTTGTTCTTCAGCTTCCACAGCACAGGCAGTAAAGCCAGTATTATTTTCCCTGTGGTCAGACTCCTACTGGTGCTGCCATAGGATTTCGGGCACTGCACAGGGAATGAAATTTTCATTCTTGAACTGTTCTCTGGATACGTAAAATCTACTTTATACCACATTTAAATTTTGATAGAAACTGAAAGAAAGAAAATATTTCAGCTATGCCTGAATTCTTTTTTTTTTTTTTCAAAGAAAATAGTGCATATGAGACACATTTCTTAAGGAGTCTAAAGCAGGTAAAACAGTTGCACTTCTTAAAAATTTGAACTTCACAACTCTGTACATTTCAGAAACTCAGTAAAATTAAGCTGGTTGCTTTCAATTAAACCATGCACCATATATTCATTTTTTTCTGCCATTCTGAGTGGGATCCCTTTCCCTGGGCCCCAGCTGCATTTCCAGGGGGTCCACTGCCATGATCAAGCCAAGAAAGTGATGGTTTAGAACATGAAGGAATGCTAGAAAAGAAAAATAGGATTTTAAAGTGGCATATATTACCTTCCCTCCCTTCTGTACAATGGACCAGACTATATTTCTGTCATGCCATGTGATTGAAAAACCAGTGTGCTTTCCCAGTGATTAACTGGTGGCACATTTGGTTTGGGACCACAACTTTATGAGCCCGTGTGATGCAAAAGGCATCAAACAAACTCCCCTTTTGCCTCGGCTCATAAAGCAAAGTGTGTCAAAGCACTGTCTCCAGCAAAGAAGCCTGCACTTTAAATTGCTTGTCATAAAGCCCTTAAAGACTCTCAGACAATAAGGTGCAAAGGTGTATCCCCAGTAGTCTCCTCACCAGAAACAAGCCCCTTTCTGAAGTCTAGCCCTGTTTTCCCCTCATCAAAAGCAACCTCGCGCTGACCCAGCGCTTCTCACCTGGTGCCTTTTGCTCCAACAGTGCAAGGTGATCATCTGCCAGATGAGCAGCACCCGGCCAGAGCTCTTCCACTGGTTCCTCTTCCCGCTGGCACTGGTGGTCTATGCAGCCATCTCTGGGCTGCTGGGCTGGATGGAAGAAGCGGTGCTGGCCGTGTTCACCACGCTGGTCACCGTCGCTCACGTGCACTACGGGGTCTGCGTGGTGAGTGGGCACCTCCAAAGTGGCCATGGGGAGAGCTGCACTGGGATGGGAGGAATATGGGGTCTGGGAATGGTTCCTACCCTGTCTAGTTGGGGCATTGTCTGGGAGGCTGAATGTTCAGTTATAGAGATGTTTTTTTTTCTGTGTATTCATTTATTTAGACTAAAGTTAAAATGAAAAAAAAAAAAAAAGAACAAAACAAACTCAGTTTACTGCAGGCAGTAGCTTTTTCTGCATTCGCAGCAGCTTCAGTGTCTGGCATTATTCCAATGTAGCCAGCTTGTATTGGCTTTAACCATAGCACAATCAGAATGCTTATGGGCTGGTTTTATGTAGCGTAGTTATCACCCATGTGATGCGAGTGCTCTCACCTCTTTTCCCTTGCTTCTTCTTGAGGTTACTTGACTGAAAAGAATAGGAAGTAAAATGCAAAGTGAAATAAATAGAATTCCTAAAATAAGTTTAACTTTGTTTTGAATCTGCAAACAAAATAGCTGTCCCAATTTCTCATCTTTTCTTGGCCCTCTGTTAGCACCTCTTAAGCTGGAGACGTGAATGGCTTTCCAGTTCATTCAGTCTTATCAGCACATTTTTGTGTCTGCTAGATATCTGCTTTGTCATTTATTGTCATCTGAATTACTACTTAAATTCCTTTTTCCTCAGTTAATGCCCTCTTTTCTAAAGAGTATTGTCAAGTAATCCTTAGGAAAGTGTCTTTAGAGTAGATTTAGACTGGGTATCAGGAAGCAGTTCTTTACATTGAGGGTGGTAGAACAGTGGAATAGGCTCCCCAGGGAGGTGGTAGAGGCCCCATCCCTGGAGATATTCAAGGTGAGGTTGGACAAGGCTC